>JAHZMT010000070.1:0-31025 GCA_027743785.1 Sinhomidia bicolor
GGCATACAGGTCTGTCTGGCTACTCCATTTGCACATATAAATGCATACTATTTAACCAGATACTGCCAATAAGTCCTGCAGTATATGTAGATAGAGAAGAAAAAGTTGTTTCGCTACCACAAAGGCATTCTGCCGCTACTATATTGGCATGCGAAAACTGTGTTCATGGAGTCATGTTCTTTTGCAGTCTAAAATGTAGGTATGTACATGGCTCATCATCATTCCTGTTCCTCGTCTTAAGTTTTGATGAGATGTGTAATTTTACCGTTGCTCTACTCTCTGCCGCCGCTCCTGCCTTTGTCTCTTTCTTTATCTCTAAAGTAATCTACTGATAAACATGGTTTAGGTAGCTGGAGAGCGAGTACATAAAGATGAACGACAGCGTTGTGTAATGCTCCGTGTTTTCGTAGACACCACCAGTGTAAAATAATGAATTATTAGACAAGAGGAGAATGGGGGAGGAAAAACAAGAAGAGTAAAACACGGCACGATAATCTAATTGAATTGCGAGTTAATAAGTATTCATGTTGCTGCTGTTTTTGATGATAATGATGCTGCTGCTGGTAGTAGTAGTGTGAAGGAAACAAGAGGCTAGATAGAAGAAGAATGAAGGAGAGATGAAAAGAAGTTTTCTTTTTGCTCACGGGGCCCACTACTACCTTTCACAAATTCCCTGTTCACATAATACACACAAAGGAGAAGAACAACAGGAACTCATCTAGTATTTTTCTAGACTCCTGCACAAAAATGGAATAACCCTATGACCTCCATCACTAAAATCATTACCAACTCCACGTCGTTGCCGTACGTTTGCTTTTGGCACGAAGGAAAATGACGAAAAAAAATAATGTGTTGCATGATGCTTCTCTACTACAGCATACATGAAGAGAGCTTTTGTTCTACCCAAAAAAAACAGTAGAAATACCATTGGAAAGTACACTTGTATTCCGAACGTTCTAATACACACTGTTGGTGTATAGTTTCTTCTTTAGCTTGGTGGAGAAAGTGGAGAAGAGAGAGAGAGAGGGAGAAAAAAATATATATGTACTATTAAGATTTGAAAAGGAACGGAGAATGATGAATAAGAAGAAAAGAGAAACAAGAAGGCTGAAAAGCAAGGGCAAGCAGCGTAACGAAGATTTACTTTTGGCACGAAGGAAAATGACGAAAAAAAATAATGTGTTGCATGATGCTTCTCTACTACAGCATACATGAAGAGAGCTTTTGTTCTACCCAAAAAAAAAACAGTAGAAATACCATTGGAAAGTACACTTGTATTCCGAACGTTCTAATACAAACTGTGGGTGTATAGTTTCTTCTTTAGCTTGGTGGAGAAAGTGGAAAAGAGAGAGAGAGGGAGAAAAAAAAATATATATGTACTATTAAGATTTGAAAAGGAACGGAGAATGATGAATAAGAAGAAAAGAGAAACAAGAAGGCTGAAAAGCAAGGGCAAGCAGCGTAACGAAGATTTCGACTTGGCTAGCAAAAGAAATAAGCAAGACTTTCAATTTCAGGCTCACAGCTAGTTTCTTTCTTATATTTTTTTCTCTTTCGCAGACTGCGTCTGCCTTTGCTTGTTCACGTCGTGATTAATACTGATTTTCGCTTGTTCCACTTGCTTACTCACCCATTCTTTCTTTGGAACTAGCAGAAAGAGTGACATTACACACACACACACACATGCATTAACGACCAGTAGTGTGCAGTTCACACATTATTATTAGTATACAAAGTGATATTCTTCCAAAAGTAATATATATGCTGGCTGGTATACATATTATTGTAGTCAAGTTCTTCTTTCGTATTGAAATACCTACGCAAACCAAACCACTTCTCAATTTCCTACCACCAATGTTTTCAATACCAGACAGTGATTAAAACTTTTGTACAGTTTGCAATAAATAGTTTTTCAGCCCAACTCGAAACAGCGATAAAGTTTCTTTACTAAGAATCTATTATATCAGATTACTTTTTTGTATCTACCCATATCTCTCGGTACTATTACACCTACCTATGAATATTTTTTATACATATGTATAATGTTTGCAACATTTTCAAAAAAAGAGTGTGTGCTCAGTTCTTTCTCTTTCAATTTTATACATTCTTCTCCTATTTCCTACTCGAGTATTTTTAGCCCTCTTGTCATACATTAAATTTATTATACACATACACACGTACTTAACTCTGCGCAGAAGGAAACAGAAAGTTTGGAGGAGCACATGGAAAGTGATGAAATTAAGATGTGTACTGCTGGTGCTGCCGTTGTTGTAGTACAAGTATAAAATAATATTGTTGTGCTTCAGCTGCTGTTATTATTCAAGTATTTTTTTTCTTCACTCAATCTCTGATTACACAAGTGAGTGATGCTGTGATGGTTATGGGAGGCAGGCAACAGCAGTTTCTTCTTGTCTGGTATGCAACTCACACTCACTTTCCACTTACATCCCACTCACATCACTACTCATACACATTCTTTTCCTCTTATTCGTCTTCGTCATCATCACCATCATCACCACCGCCACCTCATCTTTTTTTCTGAGGTTTTTTTATAGGTAGCAAGGACTGCTTTAATGTGTAGCAGGAAGGATGTTTCTTTTTATTTCTCTTTTTTCTCCTTGCTTTAGTTTCTTTTATTACCAAGCAAAAAGCTTTTAAACAAAAAGTAGCAGCACAAGACGGAGGAAATCTGTGTACAATATTTTAGCGTATTTTCATGATGATTTTTTCTCTCTCTTTTACTATAGAAAATCAGCAGAGCAAATGTGCACTTCATCTGTGTTCATTTCATTGCAAACGAATGTGTGAAGAATGATTATTCAACTTTATTGTGTGACGACGATGATGATCATCCTAGTCGTCATCATCATCATCATGATTATTGTGGCATTGAACAAAAGAAGCATGCACATACTATAAAAACATATCTGGTGGAGTAGTTTGTTGTGTGAGCAATAAGTTTATTTGATTCGTCGTCGCTTACTTTATCAGTCTTTTTTTATTTTAAATTTAGCAGCGAATAAAGTGATGTGTGTTGTGATTTTCCTGTCAAAATCAATGGTCCTTTTTTTCTAAATAAACTGAGTGAAGATAGCAATGCCACAAAAACACAAGGAGAGATGGAAAAGATGGAATGGGATGAGTTATTGCTTCAGTATAATACGCCAATCTATTACCATTACTTTTTATGGATTGAGAGAAGAAAAAGTGTATTGTAGCGAAAGGGGAAAAAATGTATCGATTTTGATTTCTCACAGGATTCTGCACTCTTTCTCTTTAGCTGCTTCTGCTGCTGTCTTCTTCCTGCTACTCTTATTTCCTTCCTCACATGCTTCACCACGCTCCAGTTTACTTTTTTGTACACGCTCAATTTCTCCTTTTGCATTGACTACCCTGCTCCTCTGCTATTACAAACTCTAATATACAACGCGTTGTTTTTTCTTTATTTTTTTTATTTTTCCTCCTCCTTTCAAATAAAACGTCCATCTTCTCTGCTTCTTCTTCCTCGTGGCCAGTTTAATAAAAAATGGGAAAACGTTTAGTAACGGACCACCGCCACAAACACACATTCTTATAATTTCTTCTTTAGCTTCTCCCAAGGCTAGAGGCCACAGCCAAGAAAAGCATTGCATTAGCAAGTACAGAAGACAGAGAAGAGGGTTGGGTTGAACCAAGAGGAGAATATTTACTCACAAATTATAGCCCTGTTCACGTAATATTTTATGATTACTCGCTTTTCTTCTTGTTGCTGTTCCCAGCGTGCCTGCCATTAGCCTATACACTTTCTTCTGCTCTCCCATTCAGCCAGCCAACTTGCTTTCTTTCTACCTAACTACCATATTATATTGACTGCTTGTAAAAATAAAGAGGAAATAATAAAAATTGTTTGCTTTCGGTTAATATAATGCTGTTTGTTTTTGTGGCGGGGAAGAAATACAATACACAGAGCATGTGAGATATGATGATGATGATGGTGGTGGTGGTGGCAGTAGTTGTGGTGATACGATGGGTGGGTAATGTCCCCCAACTGCCGGATAAAAAAATAATATTTGTTGCTGCTTCTATTATTACTACATTGGGTATTCTGGGTATTATTATTATTTTACTACGCGACCACCATATCATTATGTACTTTTCTTCTCCCAATGTGCCCGTACATGATTCATGATATGTTGATGATCAGAGAAGTATGTTGATGATGAAATTCCAAGAAAGTCAATAAATCCTCACTACAGGGTACTTACTTTTCTCTATAGTTATTCCAGAATGTATTTGGTAACATAAGCTGTTGTGTGGTGAAAGTGGTTGCAGTAGTTCATGTTCGCATCATCAAAATATCATCACATTAGACTATACACTGCTGTTTTTTTATTGCGACTGTTTGTTGTTTCTTGAGATTATGTATTACGAACAAAGTGTGTACTTTATAGCATTTTCGCGGACATGGTTCAGAGGATTTTTTGGATGTAATTTAATCGCTGATCACAATTGGTTCTGCGATACGAGTATATGTATACTTAATGCAACACTAGCAGGAAGGAAACTGTGTACAAGTTGTAAGAGGAGGGGAAAATATATACATACAACAACGTGATTATGATTAAGCTGATAAAGATATTTTTATAACCATGTAGGATGATGACCCAATTCAGCACTGGAGCTGTTCAAATGTGGCAAAATTTTCTCTTTTTTGGTGTATGGTGCCAATATTGTCGTGACAAAAAGGCATATAGCTAGTTATGAAGGACACCCTAATAGTAGAAGCAGCTATCATGATGGTGGTGACTGTTGTTGGTCATTATCATCATCTTTTTACTTGCTGTTCCTTTGAAAGAATAACAAAGTAAAAGTCATTCCATGGAGACCAAAACACAAAATTAATTTGGTGACTGGGTTTGTGGTAGGGGGCGCAAAAAAACGGACAAAGATACATACTTTATAGATAAAACAGCATTGTTAATAGAGAAAGTGAGCGGCGATCGGTCACTCGGATCTTGCTTTAGATGAGAATGATGATAAGGGTGATGATCCGTTGGTGGGCATTTATGACCAGAGACAAAATGACCAGAGAAAAAGTATGTGTGCAAAGGAGGGAGGGAGAGAGAGAAAGCGCTATAAAGATGTTATTTATCTATGGCACTATTTCTTTATCAGAAAAGGAGTCAAGCGGATTCCATATTATTATGAGCATCCAAAAGGACAATGATAAAGCAATGTTGTTGCTGTTGCTTCTTCCGGGGTAAATGACGTAGGCCACCGGAGTGTGTTGTGTGTTGGTCTGATAGTGATAATACGATTGTTTTTTATTGCAGAATGAATAGAAACGGCTAGAGTAAATGGTAGTTTGAGAGTATTTTTCTCTTCCGCTTAGCTTGATCATCATTTTCTCATCTACTCCGTCATCACTTCTCTCTCCCTCTCTGTTCGTCGTCGTCGTCGCCGCCATCGTTGTTTTTCTCCATCTCTCTTTTATTATCCACATCTCCCTCTTCGCCTACATCCTCATTCTTTTTCTTTCTTGTGTGTTTGTGCCGACACCAAGGAGAGGAAGCGATACGATGGACACAAAATGAGCGCTCTCATAATGTGTATCACGGGTCTCCCACTGGTTGTTATTTTTTATAGGATAAACACGTTTTCTCGGCTTGGAATGGGACCGTGGAGACCCGTTACAACTACTTTCTCTCTTTCTCCTCGCCTCTTTTCTTTCGCATTCGCGTACCTCTGCTTCTCGTAGCGGACAATCATGTGCTGCCACCGCCACCACTACTGCCAATGTGAATGCTATGTGCAGTTTTATTATTGTTTGAGATGAGATGATACAGCTGTATACAAAAACACATTTGGTACAACTGTGCCACCGTCGTTTCCCTATTTACACGACATCATCAGAAAAGTAAAATGACATAGATTCTTAGAGGGGCAAGTGCCTGTGTATACATCTCAAGACTGCATGTATGTTGTACGTAGGTATTCTATACTTTCACTTGCTATTTCCTGCCCTCTGAGACAATTCGAGAGTGGGTCTCACCACCAGCGATTTTCTCTTCACTGCTTGCCCTTGCAACAACCAAATAGACATGTAGTAGGTAGATGTCTGCCTGCATCAGGTCGAGTCTATCATTTCATGCCTGGAAGCAATGATCCTTTTTTTCGTTCAAGAGAGTTGAGTGAGAGACTGCTTTTGAGAAGTATAATATCGCCTACAACTTAAATATAACAATGCATTACGTCATCCATCTATGTATGGATTGAGCGTTTTGAGTCAGTGGTGGTAGTACTGACTGAGCCAAAGTGTTATTAACTTGCCCGCAATTCATACTTGAGTCTTTTCTATGATTTATATTTTATTAAGCCTAGTCTTGGTGAGTTCTTGCTGAGAAAATTGTAGTATGGTATGCGTGGTGTGCTACTTGCGGCAGCAGACTTTGACGCTAACCATACTTAGTCTGTTGGGACGAAAGATGTTTTTGTTCCTGGGAACTGGCATGGCAGTAATGCTATCCATACCGAACAAAGTCACCCACCACCGCCACTACTGGAAACATTGTATTGTCTTGTGCTGAGCAATACATGAATATGAAGGGGATTACAAAAGAGAGACGCCGACAGGACATAAACAACATAATTATAATATAATAAAAGTAGTGTAAATATGCATGCATGTACAACTGTACGGAAGCGTATATTTTTAGTTACCAACCTGCAAGATATGGATATCTCAACGGTTGCCGTTGGATCTACGGCCGTTCCCGGTGTGAACTGGGCATTCATCTCGGTGTCAGAACCAGCACCACCACCAAACTATCACAACAACCAACAGCTCTACTTCCGCTACAGCAACAGCTCAGCAGCAGCAGAAAGACTAGAGGAAGGAGAAACATAACACCAGCATGAGGACATGATGTGATGACTCGTCGAGAAGGAAGAAGGAGCTTACTTGGAGCTCGCGAGCTGCTACTACAACTGCCACTTCTTAAATGATAAAGGCAACAAGGGCATCGTATAAAATAACATTATTCTTTTCTCGTTCTTTTTTTCTGGCTTTTAGCTTCACGACTTGGCAGTCATCGAAAAGTGATGTTCTTCAGCAGCGTACCTGTCTCCTGCCCCTGTTCCCATGTCGTATTAATTATTGTACATTTCTAGACGAAGGAAACTTGAGAGCACCACCAGAACACGACGTAAGACTGTTTTTTCCGTAAACATGGCACTGTTAATGGTGCTGTTGTTTTGCTAATATTATTATGTATTTTGTCGTTGGATTCAATTCTGAGTGCAGTCAAGTGAGCAAAAAGCTAGTCGATCAATTTCAGTCTAGAAACGACCAAGAGTTCTATTTACTGGAGGACGACAACAGCAGCAAGCATCCTTTCCACTTTCAGAGTTGAGACGATCTGGCAAAATGGAAATGAAAAAGACATTCATACAACAACGGAGACGACGATGAAGGAGCTCTGATGATGATTAAATTGGGATTGCGAGATTTTCAGAGAGTGTTCAGTGTCGCTCCCGAAGGATTAAAATGTTCACCTTTCTACTCGGTAGATGTGTTGAGGTGTTGGATGAATGGAAAGCAAGATGATGATGGCGATAATGACTATTTGAAAGGAATACTGTTATTGGTATATAGTAATAATAATTCACTTGACGCAAGAGCAGACTACATAAAAATTCGCTACCTGCAAAACTGACATTTTATGTATGTATGTATTATGTGTGTATTGTTGTATTTTGGGTATATAGATACCAACTTTTAATTGAACATGTAGAAATGATAGTGGTGGTGAAAATGCCAAATTTATCACCCAATTACAACGCGACCTTCAACATATCAACAAACATCTTAAAAAGAAACTCGAGATATCTGCTTGTCTGACTTGTCTCTAGAGCTCTTTTGTGTAGAGATTTTCTACTGCACGCGCACTACACCAAAAGAATATTGCAAATTAAATTTAAAAAATAGTTATCTGCTTTGCTTCTCTTGCTTTCTGCTTACACACGGACAGAGCAGTAGTTATCCTGTAGGTATATAAACATGGCACACAGCAGTGTACAAAATTACGGCTAACTCAATTATCATCCAAACCGTAAAACTACTTTAGTTTTCTCGAGTAGAAAGAAAAAAAGTAGGAAATCCATAGCACAAACTCAATCAATTCTCGGATATATATACGTTCCCTCTCCTTGCTCCACTATACTTTAGAGATGCTTTTCCTTATTCTTCCTCCCTCGCAATATTAGTCTTTTTATTAGCTGCGGTTGTCGTCTCTCTCCCTCTCTTTCTCGCTCTCTCTTGCGTGGTTCTCTCCCCTCTCTCAAGTGAATATGCTGCTGGCGGTGGTGGTATAGTGGTGTCTATTGATGTGGGTGGATTCTATTGTGGTCAGTGTCCCTTTCACTCTTTGTCGGTGGTGCTTTGGTTTTCTGCGGTACTGTGTGCTCTTGATACTTCTTCTACACGTACAAGTACAACAAACGCATACTTTCTTGCAAGAAGCTTGTACAAGTCCAGCAATAATGACAAATACAACAATGCTGCGATGGCGGCAGTAGTAGGACCATGCTGCCTATGTAGTGTGTAGTTATATACGCAATCGTTACAAAGCCTCTTTATTTGCCTTGTCGTGATTTTCAAGGAACAAGAAAGCTTCTATTTTTCTTTTTACTATTTGTTTTTTATTACAGTCGACACTGCACTGGTGGCGCTACTTGAAATGTTAGTGTCCTTATATTGTACATCTTTCACTTGCTCTTAATATTTGAACTACGTGAGGTGAATCAAAATATGACACTTGTTTTTTCTTCTTGGGACGCATACACGGTCGAAAGAAAAAGGAACAGGTTCCGCCTCGCTTGTCCCGTCCAGAAGAACATGCACGCTACGTGTATGTATGTATGTGTGCAGTGTGTATATTGTAGTCGCTCTTCTCCTTATTTTTAGTTTTTGCTTGAAAGAGAAATTGAGTGAATGAGTGACCAATATGTATTAAATTTATGTCACTTTTTTTCTTCTCCCCATCCTCCAGGACAAATTGCCAGGTTTCTGTTTTCAAAAATATGTGTATATGCGGTAGGTATGTTTGTTATTTTTTACTGCTAGAGTACACGTTTATTTTTGTTTCATGTCATTCCATCCTAGTACGTTAGAGCTTCAACATGCTATTCAAGCAAACAAAGCACATGTACCTCTTATTACCCTTCAGATGGTTTTCCTAGAATGTTTTGTCAAGGTACCTAAAAACCAACCTTTTCTACTTGCCGTCTACAGTGTCTCTGGAAATTGCCTCACTCTTTTGCGTCTCTCGTACTGGTGGTGTTGCTGTCCCCTCTTGTTGTCTTTCGAGAAGATGATGAAGACGACTGAAGCAGACAACTTGTTTTCATTTCACCTTCTCCCCTTTTCTGATCGTTTCTTCAATCCAACAAAATATTATTTTTATCCCTGGCTTCTCTACAGAAATAAAGTTGTCGTTTTTTTCGAGAATGTGTATATATTGTAACCATTCTTTGGGGAACGGTATATATCTTTTTTCTATTCTACTTTGTCATGAGTTTGTGGATTAAAATACTTGAACCTTCCTTTTTCTTTGCAGGAAAGAGTGGCTGGCTTTCCTTTTTGTCTACTTATGGATATATACTCTGACGAGCACAGAAATTCCATTCAAGGGAAAGTCGGTTATCTGAAGACTTGAACACAGCAAAAAATTCGTTCTTTTTCTCTTTACTGGTATTTTCGTTGTCCGGATAGATTTATGCAGGTTGTTTTGCAAGTTGTTGTGTTGTTTACCCTGGCAGACTTGTTCTGTTTCTGATGTTTTGAGAGTGCGGAGCAAGATGAGCAAGATGCAAGGAGAAGGATGGTAGAAAAAAAACAAAGAAAGCAGAAAAAGAAATATTCGTCTTCCTTAGATTTCCGCGTGTTCGTGCCACTACTATTTTCCCATTTCTCTACTATTCAGAGCCTGCTGCCTCGCATTTTCTCACTGTCTTAGATAAATCGACTATGTAAGTATATGGACTTTAGTGTAGTGAACGCACTCGATTTTCTGTTTTCATATATATCGTCATTCACAACTGACTGAATAGCAAAGCGCTTTCCATGTTTGCTCACACTACAAAAAACACACACTCTCGTGCACATGCCGTTAGTCTTGTTCTATCAAAATGAATAGAAAAGAAAACTTGCTTCTTTTTCATCATCTACTATGCGTTTTTTTCCAGAAACAGACTGGCCTTCAAAGTTGAAACAAAGTAGAGAGGTAGTAGTGTTTAACAGGAGCAGCAGTGGAGGAGACTAAACAGTAGAGAGAGAGAGAGAGAGTTTGAAAAAAAGAGTGGAAGGAATAAGTTCAAGTGTAGAATAGTAAGTTTAATACTCTTATTTTTCAAAAGAATTACTTTACTCCCTCAGCCTCAGCCTGCTTCCTTTAGTAGTACGTGCGTCCTGGGAATAAGTAGAGAAAAGTTGGTTTTTATATTTTCCACCCACTGAAACAAGTAGTAAGAGCGATGAGGCAGACTAAGAGAATGTGTATGTAGGATTGACAGAAAAAAACTGACTGAGATGTGAGGAGGAGGAGAAGATGGAGAAGAAGGAGTGGAGTGAGTAAAGTAAAAGTTGATGTTTTCTCTTCTGTTGTTTTCACATCATTAGCTAAGTTAATATTTGTAACAAGTTGTTGTTGCTCTTGCAAAAAATGTACGAGTCAGGAATACACATATGAAAATATATGTCAGAGGAACTCAAGACGCGGCGCCACGCTGTCTGTCTAGCTTATTCACTCTTTCACTCTGCATAGACAGTTCTTTTTCCCCCTTTTATTTTTCCAGTACTGGACTCAGCCTGTCCCACAACAAAATTCACCTTATTTTTTGTTGCTTATTCTGCAAAAATGTTCAATGACTCAGTTATTCATTTTCTTCGATACTTGCAACAATATATATACAACGAGCACAAAAAATTTATTATTACAGTAATAATAGCATCCTCTTCTCACATTTCACAGCTACAACGGACAAAAACACCACGACCACTGAAACAGGAAATATTTTTAGCCGCCACTGCCAGCAGTAGTCGGTCGGTGGGTCGCTCGATATGATATCAGATCACATCGCCTGTCTGATGCAAACTGCGTTCTAAACAGCTTTCCCCTCTCTATATATCCCCAGCAGACAGCTCAGGCAAGGACTGAGCCGAGAACAGCACACCACTTGGCACTGCACACTTGTAAAGTGGAAACATTCGCTGCTGCTGCTGCCGCTACTACTGTTGTTATTATTATAAAGGAGTTCCAAATCTAGTCCAAACAAACTGCACGCAAGCACACGAGAAGAGAACAAGCAACAGAAAGGGGGAAAATGTGCTAAAAAGGTGGTTGCGGTGGTGGTAGTTGGGAAAGGGAAAGCTCTACCAGCCAGATACTGAGATCAAGCACACTCAACCAACAAAACTACGATCATCACGATCATACTCATGATTTCGGTTACAGAGAGAGAGAGAGAAAAAAAAAGAAAAAAAAATCCCTTTTCCTTGTACATTTTCCCAAGGAAAATGAAATGGATCGTAGAGACGATATCGTTTATCATCATGCCGATGCCGACTGTGATGATGATAGTACCTTCAAACCTTTATACATATTATAGCATTGTGTGTGTAGTTTGATAAAAAGCTGTTGGTAGTACACAATACAAACACATTTTCAATGTTAGGTATACGTTCTATATTTTGTATTGTTTCTCTGTTTTATTTCCCTGCATCTTTATTTAGTTTTTGCATTATGAGGAAGGAGGAGACGAAAAAAAACTTTGAAAATCATAACCAATGTTTACAGGTTTGGTGCGCTAAAAATCCAAAGTGTTTTTCTTTTTCATTAATTCACTCCACTAATTTCTGGTATTGATGCTCACTTTCCCGTTTGCTTCATTACAATGTCCAAATGCTTTACTGAATTTAATCTTTCTATAAGGAATTTAGGTTGGACCATGGTTGGACTGTTTCGATTAATGGAACCACAAAATGTATACTGTATAAATATTAAGCATACTTTCTGATTTTTTTCCCTTCTGCTATTTACGACAACGATTGGTGTACTAACTAGTACACGGCAAAAAATCGGGAAAGACCCCAGATCTATATAATAGCTGACCAACACACTCGAATAAACCAACAGTTGCTGTATGTGGAATTCTCTTTTTTTTCTCTAATGAAAACAAAAAGTATCATTGATTCTTTTATATATATAAAAAATACAACGTCTATTAGACCAGGAAGCCAACACAAATAGTATTTTGTTCCTCTTTTTTTGTACAGCCAAGTAAACCTGGGCTTTAGATGAATGGCAGGGGAAGGCTTGTGGTAATGTGTATTGGAGATTATATTTTGATAAGGTTTCTTTTCATTCACTGCCATTCGAAAAAAATATCTTTAAAAGATACGAGGCAAAAATGCTGGTGTATAATTATTCTGTGTTATTCAACTTGTTGGTTTGCACGCTCGGCCGGAAAGGACAATCTAAACGAGAAAAAGTTTGAATGTGTATGTGTGTTTGGAATGAATAAAATTTGTAATAAAATTGAATAAATGAGTTAATATTATTTTCATTCTATGTTCAAGGACTTTTACATTGAATTGGAAATGGAGTATTTTAGGAAAGTAAATGCTGGAACAAGACAGGAATTTTACAATGAATATATTATCAAAATGAATACATGCGTTGTACCTTAAAATGCTGAATGGAATTTTGGATTAAAATGAAACTCTGATTGAGTGAGGATTCAATATTGCAGAAACATTTGAGTATAAAGTATGAGTATAAAGTAATGCAGTACAGAAACTGTTGTAGGCTTGAGCAAAATTACATTCATGGGGTAACCTGAAGCATAGCTAGGTAACATTTTAAGTAATATCAAATGCGCTACGTTTGCACAAATTCATGTCTGTCCGTCTATCCGCCTGCCTGTTAACACAATAACTTTCAATTAGAAATAATTATTACAGGTAGATATTATAATTATTAGTATGCTCTCAACAATTGAATCAACTGGTCACCGACACCCAAGTCTGGTGCAATTTTGAGCTCCAACGTTCATTGGCAAATGCAAAACAACCTTTGTACGTTATGCTTATCTATTATATTAAATTAAATGTTGTTGCATGGTCTTCACATTTTTCTATATTTGACAATGAGCTTATTTTAAAAACTCAAAAAATTGTTTTAACCGATGAGAATCCCATGGAATACTGAAATGCAGCGAGCTGTACTTATCGGTTTCACTCGCATCAGTCGCATGTCGCATCAAATCGTGTTTTTGTTTATAAAAATATTTACGGAACTTTTTCTTTTGTTGATGCTCATTCATTACTATTTCTCTTGACCACACTTCAGGATAAAAATAATCAATGCCCAAGGGTTTTCATATGAAAATTGCAATGAAGAGAAATCGTAACAGAATGCTAGCATGTTAACATGCTTTAGAACAAGAATTCTGATTCAATCATGAAAATTAATACGTAAAAATGACGCTGCTGAGTTTAAGTTTAAAAGCAGGGTGCTCTTGACCATTTCTGTGATGTGTACAAATTTCCAAGATCGGATCAGAAATATGGTCACCAAGCTTTTTTCAGCAGTTCATTCCCACCTAACCTATTCTCAAACGTTCTTCTCTTTATTACAGTTTCCTTATGAAAAGCCCTTAATAATAATAAGAATAAATTGAACACAAGCATTGTATATAGCTCCCTATATTTCCCATGTGCAATTAGTTGGTATTGCTGTTCCTTTTGGTGATTTATTACACAAATGCAACGACGGGATGCTATAATGAAAAGTTCGGTCATAGGTAGACAATAAATGGGGAATCATCCAATCATATTAGAACATTCTCTCAATCCCCCTTTTATAGGCACCTACCAACCTAATAACGTCATTTCATGAGTGTTACAGTAACGAAACGACTAACAATAAAATGAAGATGAAATTAGTTGTTAAATGAAACAGATTAGTGAACTGTGCGAAAGTGTGTTGGTGGAATGGATCCGGGTCGAGTAGACGTTGAAATGATATTCTTGGACATATAAAAAAAGTTTCCAAAAATATCCTAGGAAATGATGTGTTGACTGGTTGCGCCTTACTTCTAGACACTTCTACCAAGATTAAGCTAGTATTTTCGTGTTAGAATACCAAGCTATCCATATCAGTTAGCTTGCAATAAAGTAATGTAATCAATATCCATTGTGCAGACGAGTAAAAAGCGTAGTGCTTTTGCAGTCTTGCCTCTACGGATGAACCTTTTTCTGGTATCTGTCTCTCTGGTTTTTTCGTCACCTAAATATTGACCTTCCATTATGGTTTAAGAATATTATGATGCTTTTAAAGCAAGTATGGGTGTATCACATATGGCATGTAGCTACAGTAAAAGGTTTTTTGAGAAGATGACAAATATAAACAGCATAAAGATAAGTAGCGGTAGTTTACAGTGAAAGTAAACAGAATGACAAACATGGCTGATGCTGTATCAAAAAGACTAAAAATGGTGATTCAGCAAGCCGATAATACATTCGCTAGATATGAAATGAAGATGTTCCATTTTCGTTAGAGTTGTGCTAAAATGACATAAAACAATGATACTCTTTTCTCAACAAAAAATGCATTATCTGAAAGTACCATCGTGATTAGACGACATATATATAACGTAGCAGTAAAAGTTGATGGCAGTGCACATAAATTGTGAATATTTACTTTTTGTAAAAAGTTTGACATTTTTTCAAGCACTTGTCATTACCCGATTTTCAAAATGGGTAAACACTTAAACTCGTTTTAAAAATTATGATGCCAGTGTTTAGGACGAGACAGTCAAACATGTCTAAATAGCGGAAACGTGTGGCTGACACTTCAATGTAAAAATAGCTACAACTCAGCGCATTATGTATACACAAAGAGTGTTTAGTGTTTGCTAAGATGACATCTCATAGCGTTTAAGGTCTAATTTGTTATTTTGTCATTTCCACTGTGTTTGTGTATACTAAATTGTCAATATTTAGGTAGCCAGAAGTCTGATGTTTGCTTTTGTAATAGAAAGCAATTATCATATACTTTTTGTATTCTTTTATGAAAAATTCGTTGCGTTTTTAAAGTCAGTTTTTTTTGCGCTCCTTAAAATGAATGACATGCCTGCAAAAAGATTAGCAGCTTCAAACATTTTTGTATTGTAGTAAATCTCACTTTATGTCACAATTTACAAGCTTTTATAAGTAATTGATTCGAATTTTGGCTGTGTGTATGTAGCCACATGGGCCACATCACGCTTCAAGTTTCAAGAAATCGATCATTCGCGTCATCGAATCTCCACCACAGACAAAAACAAGATAATTTGCAACTCAAGCGTGTAAAGGAGGACAGGAGGTATCACTCATACCAGTTTCTCGTTCCAAAATGTATCACAATTTTCACTACCAATTTTCTTCACTTTTCAACTCCGTCTGCAGCTCTCTTTTATCTTGGCGATGAATAATTTGATTCAAGTGAAAACCACTTACTCGAAACAAAGATTCGTTCTTTGCAGCAGTGCTGCAGCATTGTCGTTGTCCGTGCGCCTGTGGTCAGCTTTGTTCGAATTCTTTGATACTGTATATGTACACGAAGGAAAGTTTTCCATAGTACCCACTACTGTGTTTGATAGACCGAAAAGCTTTCACTAATGACAGCATGAATTATGAAATTACGTGAGTTTTTAAAACAAAGACTTTAATGGCATACCACCATGTGCTCCCACGGTCTTTTCCAACTGCTTGACTGACTGACATCTTACACTGCATAATTAATTTCCAATGAAACCCTTCTTATTGCTTCTTGAGATTTATTTCATTGATATTCATGCACATATATTATGCCGAGAAATTTGCAAATCAAATTTTCTGAAACAAATAACTGTTGTCAACGAGGGTGGCGTGTATAGGAAGGGTTGAAAATAACTTACATTCCCATTCACTACGCTGTGGACCTCCAACTAAAACTATGGCACTTTTTGTCTACCTAACAACAGCGGAGAAATGGATGTACATGCATACTACATTGCATCATTCATATTTAATCTTATATATGAACAATAATGCTCACATTTACACAGTTGGGTGCATATATTCTAGACTGAAGCGAATTCATTGTTCAGCCAATTTTCCTTGTCACTCATAAGTACATACGTTCCCTGTTATGTGACTACTTGGTATGTATGAAATGGTAGTTTCACTCCACACTTTGCATCATGAATTTTTACAATTTTATGTAACTATTTGCACCGTCTGTCTGTCTCTCGGTTAATTTTCAGTGTAGCAAATACTGATAACATCCAAAATTGCTAAATGTGTCAAAGTTTATGGTGCTCTGTGCTAAGTGCTAACATCAATGACAATCTGAACTGTTATCTCCACTACGTTCTGAATTGGAGGACGGAAAGGTTTCACAATTACTTGTTTACATCACAACAATGCATGCCAAGAAAATTATATACTGCTGTAATATTATCCAGTACTTTGTTTATGGCGTTTCTAATTCTTGGAAAATTCCTGGCTTATGTATCTACTGCGTAGGTATGCTAACTGTATGTGGTACAGAATAATATATTACGTCAATGTACCTGTCCATCACATTTTTGGGCGTTAATATTTTCAAAGGAAAAATTCCGACTGTCACCTTTCCTCGGAAAGAAACAAGAAGGAAAGGAAAAATATTTGCATTCCCCCGTCATCACTCCTCATTTATACTATTTGCGAAGAAGACTAGTATTTATGTTATATTTTTGTTTAAACAATTATGCTTCAAGTGTTTAGTACCTCCATAACCTCTCAACAAAAAAATACCTTTCTACCTTGCCACATTCATTTGAGTACACGAGTGTTTAATACTCTCAACAGTACATGCTAACTTGAGAGAGATGGCTTGAAGAATGAGCACTACTTCCTTTGCGCTGATCATTATTATGACAAAAATGACACGCTTTTTTCCAGGCATGCTTTCGTTGCATTACAGAGTAGACACATCCGAAAAAACCCCGTGGTCCTATAACAAGCGCGAGTAAAAAGGTGTCACTTTTTGAAAACTACCTATAAACACACAAAATAGATGAACCTTGTAGATAATGAGAGACGATGGTGGGGATGAGTGCACAACATGAATACTTTTGTAAGAGCCTGCCATAAGCAGTGAAGCGGTCACAACACAGCAACAAAGTACAATAGTTACATAATTATTATGAAAATGTCGTTGTTACTGCTACTCATTTTGTTCGTGATGATGATGTATTTTGTTGTTCGTCTCGCGTTATAATCAAGCTGTGAGTTTTAGCTGTAAGCAGAGAAAACTTTTAGTGCATACATTCTATACTTCTAATCCTGAAAGCAAATTTACAAAAAAACACACAGAGAAAGGCAAGTGAATCAGTCTCAATCTCTGGCACACACAAATAATTTTATAACCTCGAACATTTTTTTACAACGGAAGCTATGATGATGCTCTTGTTTTTTTTACTTTTCAGCTTCCCTTCATGCTCTGTCACAGCAGAGGCACATGCAAAAATAAGCAGACGTCTCTAAAATGCTTTATTTTCTCCTGTCTACGTTTACATTTTTTTTACCTACAACAACGACAACCACAAACGTACTTGTACTTGTCTATTTTCTCGCATCATCTATTCATCTTGATTTGACTTGTCGGAAAAACGGAGAAAAGTAGACAATTTCCTAGCCAAGCTGAGCTCTGTACTAACTGGCTAGTCAAAGCATGTTCTTATATTAACGTATACTTTCCAGCAGCAGCAGTCCTGTTTGATGTTCGCTGTTGAGCGGTATAAACGCTATTGTATGTATGTATTTAGCCGGATACGGCTGCACAGACTTGTTTCTTGGACTGGTGGTGGTGGTAGTGGTGTGTGTGGTTCTCATCTGCTGCCACATCATTTTCTCGTCTCTAGAGGCAAGTTACACATTACAAAAATGGATTTTCTCGCGCAAACTTCCATCTCTTCTTTCCCATCTTGCCACACTACAACTGGGTTTGCGCGAGAAGTCGCAAGAGAAATATAGAAATGGAAATGTAGCAGTAGCAGCACCACCACCACCAAGTTTTCCGCTATTATTAGCCTTCTTGTTTCCAGAGAAAGACGATGACGATGGAGAAAGTGGGATAATAAAGACCACAAAAAGAGGAAATGCTTGTTCCTGTCGATCTCCATACTTCCATCATCACCGTTGCCGTTGCTATCCGAAATGAAGCAGAGAATGATTCAAAGATCTTCACAGTATTTATACACAATTCATGTTGCAAATTCAAATACTTCTTGTCAATGATTCTAGAATAATAATGTCATTCTTTCCATTTCCTATCTCAACGTGATCATCCTCAAAGTCAATAGGATGAATTTGTATATATATTTGTAAGTATTAGCATAAATCATATACACATGTTTGGAAGATATATAGGATATAATAAGCACACAATAAATAAACATAGACAATCGTAATAAACGTTTTCCATGTCCAATATATATTGTCTGCATCGTTATTGGTATCAGCATCGTATCCTTGTAAGTTTGTAGTAAAACCCTGTCATGTCTCTTACCCTAATCATCATTATCATCGCCATCCTTCTTTCACTCATTCAGATCACGGAAGGAAAATCAAAGAGAAAGATGGTGAATTCATAGCGAGAGAGGGAGAGAACATAACGTTTCATTCACTCAGAATCCACTATTTATTGACAGGCAAGAGTTCATTTCCAATATTACTTGTGGTCTACTGGTCTTCACCGCACATCCAACCCAGTCACCACACAAGACCATCTTCTTCACCACCATCGTCGTCATTAGCATTAGAGACTCCTTCACTTTTATTTAATATTATGAGTGTCAGTTGAAGTTGCAGAAGGAGTGAACGCTACGCATTTCAAATTGATTCACAAAATTTTATCTCGTAGAAGTAAAAGGAGTACACAACTGCGGTCTAATAAAATTCATTCATGGTAGCTTTTCACATAAATAGCAGCGGATGTGAGAGTAATCACAAATGACTGATATTTTTTCTCTTTCTTATTCCCATGTGTTCTCTTTCTTTATTCATTGAGAAGTTCATTCCTGATCCATCTTTCATATCAAATATGTCTGTATACACAACACGCGGCACACATTATCATCAAATGTGAAGTTTCTTTGTTGTCATTTTTTTAAAACTCCATAATGATAAATGTATGTATATGCTTACTCCAAAATTACAAGTTACATTTTCTTTTTCGGTGATTAAAGAAAAAAGCAGACAGACGACAGCATGCAGACTGAAAGTTGTTTTTAAGTGAAAATAAAAAAAATGTAACATTTGTCTTTTCTTCTAGAAACTCTTCTACAATGGCGTAGTAATACACATGTGTACGTACATGTTCAAGTTTCTGTTCGTAGAACGGTAGATTCAGCATGCTTGTACCGATGATGATGATAAGTTTCTTACTTTTTCTCTCCTTATTCCCTAGTTATGCCTTCAGGCGACATGTTATATACACACGGTAACAGTCTCTTTTTTCTTCTTAGTTTTACAACGAACCCAAACCAACCTACTTCAGCTTTTTCAGTCAGTGTTGCTGCCATTGTTGTTCATCAGCATGTTTTCCTTCACCATTTTATTCCAAGTTTCTTTTTTTTTATTATTATTTTTCATGGTACGACAGAATGCGCGAATGTGTGCAAGCATTACTATGGATCATCTTCATAAGATGCATACGAAAGAAGAATAAGCTAAAAGAGAGATGGAGGATGATTATGATAATGTTATTGTTTGTTTTTCCCTTTGTCTGTCTCATCCTTGTGAAGTTTCTTATAGTTAGATATTTATGTGATGCATATACTGCGATATTAAATTAAGCTAGTTTCTTCGTCTTTCTCTTCCTCTCTCTCTCTCTCCAAGCCAGTTTGTCTATTTATCTTTTTTTATACAGTGCATGCACCTTTGTGCCTCAAGATTTTTATCCTTTTTGTGTTTTTCTCGTTTTTCTTGCTCACACAGAAAGAAAATGGCCATAAGCTTATAGGATTATTTTCATTATTTTGATTACTATTATTATCATTATGGCTATGCTGTTCCTGTTTCATAAAAAAATGTGAATAAAGGACAAAAATAGTATAGTATCTTGTTGGTGGACAAAAGTAACCATCCAAAGGAGAAAAAAAAGTTTTTTTTTGTTGAGTTGCTGTTGTAGTTTTATATGAATTATATTACATTCATGTGCCCGTTAAATTACATGAATGAAACAACATTAGAAAGTGAGTATAAAAGGCAAGTGCCATTCCCAACAGCCTTGCAGTACAAGTGTAAGTAGTGGATAAAATGTTTAAAGAGTTGCTAAAAATATTTTTTGAAGCGATAGACAAACAACAAAAGACAAGCTAAACAACTTGTGCTGTCCTGTAATATCAAGAGGTTGAGGAAAATACTGAAGGGATAGTGAAATAAACGGCGTAAAAAGTCTATTTCAGTTTAATGTTTGCAGATTTTTCGGGAAAAGTGTGATGCTAATAGGGTTTTGCAGTTTATTCAAGAATGGTTGTGAAAAGCACTAATAGCGCATATTATTCTCGTTTCTTTGGTCGGTTAGTAGACTGCCCACGTATAGCATGGTGAATACCTATTATAAAAAAGATACTTAAAAACTTGTTGTTGTAACTATACCAATGTTTTTAAAAAGTTTTGAAAATGATTATGTCGTGAGCAACTCAAGATGACAGTAAATAGAAGGTGGGTGGTGTATCTGCATAATGCTTTTTATAACGTATAGCAATGAAAAATTAGAGAGCAACTTATAAAACATAGGTATGTGTCAATTTAATATTTTGTGCATAATGCTAGAACTAAGAAAGAAAGAGAACAAATTACTATATTTTACATTTATTACTGCCATTGTCTAGTAGATTAAAGAAGGTTTGTTTGAAGTCTATTTTGATATTTCGTGGTAAAAAGAAAGTGTTCATCATTCTAAGAAAACAACAAAGAAAGAACATTTCATTTGTACGTTAGATCATTATCTTAAGTAATACTTATATTCAGAATAAGCACTTTGCTACTTGAACGCACGTAATGTATTTAATTAAGTAACTCTTTTCTCTTTTCGTGGAAATAGGGGAAATAAATTTTGCAGAACAACAGCATAGGCAAGTAGCAAAGTATTGCTGTGCTCATCAAATGTCTTCTGGTTTCTTATTGTTAGTTTGAAATTGGTTTAGTGTTGAAACAGTTACCAACATACTGTAAAATATTGAGCTTACAGTTCATTTCAGTACATTTTAGTCCACCTAGTATTAAGTTGACAGAAGTTTGAAATCAATGCAATTTCAAACATTTCTGGTTGATCAATGAGATACAAAATTTGACATGGAGGGTCTATGGCTGACAAACAAACAATTGTTGAAAACCGCATATGAAAATTCAAAATCATTCTAAAGATAAGTGGGACGGACGGACATTAAGAACTCCTTAAGAGCCTACGCAGCCTTTGTCACTTAATAAATAAGGCGGACAGGTTTTATTTTCTTTTATTTAAATCATGACCTCAAGAAAGGTACATTTTTACATTAGTGAAATATCCAACGTTGCTGCTGCTTTCGCGTTGTTGATTGGTTGCATGGTGTGATCTGATCTATCTAGGTATTATACCTATTTGTATGTACCTAGCCACTCCACTCAACAACCACCGCTACAGCAGGAACCACCGTATCATCAAAGCTTTACAAGATCATCCTCTGTGTTTAACCAACAGCACGTTTTTAGGAAAAGTAGACTGAAAAAATATATAATATTTACTTGTGTTTTCTCCATCTTTTCTTCTGAGAAGGAGAGAAAATAGTAACTGAATGAGTGCACAACAACAAAGTAAATGTGAGATCAATAGCTTTTTTGACATTGGCAATTTTCTCATGCCTTTCTCCTCTTTCTCCTGCTTCTTTTTATCTTTCGCAATCATGCAATGTAGGCATTCATTCATTGTCAAAGAACTTACTGTTTGTATGTCATGTCAAAAAAGGCATTTCTATATAATTCTGCGTCATGTACGCTATCAAATATCAACAGAATTTTTGTTCAATGTAAACGTGGAGAAACAAGTTACAGAGTTCAAACACAGCCATCAAGATAAATTATCTTGCACCTTGATCTTCTTTTGTATACGTTTACTCAAGCCATGTTTTTATGAACTGCGCCCAGATGAGTATTACTGAAGGTTGGTATGAAGAGCTATTGACAAAATGTACTACACTCTTTTAATCTAATTTAACCAACCAACATGCATTTTTTTAGCTTTTAAAATGGAAATCTAAAATAAATGGTACATTTATCATTTCACTATGTTGTTTTATACACGCAGAAGTCTATTAGCATTATCTTCCAGAAACAAACTTGAAGATTGTACCTAACCCATTACATAAATACGTTTTAGCTGATAGCTTATGCTTATAGCATATGTCTTTCCTCAGTATAGGCCAAGTATTGAGGTGACGAGTAAAAAGAAGAAAGGAAATGAAATCATTCTGGCTTCTTCAAGTCAATTCAACGAGAATAACGAGAAAAGAACTTGCAAGTTCTGAAGTAAGTAGGAAGCACGCGAGATCTGATAAACTGTCCATCTTACTATAAATACCGCCATAGAAAAAAAAATATAATGTTGTAGCTGAGATCTTCTCCATCCCCTTTTTATCTTTTATACATATTTTCCATTTAGCGCAGTCTAGTTTTTAGTCTTTATATTTTTATAAGCCTTCTGCCTCCCTGCACATTATGCTGGTGGCTAGATGATGGTACCAATAATTTTTATGTCAGAGTTATTGGGTAATATAGGCAATTGATTCGTGGAATTGAGAACGTTGCAGTTTCCACTTGTATGTTCATACTTTATATATTCATGTGTATGTATATGAAATATGAACACTTACTTTATTTACGGAGATGCAATGGACCATAACGAAACGTAACTTAAAAGCAAGGTAGAGTTAACCAACCGGAATCAAAGAAAGAAGGGGAAGGTATAAAAGAAAGAAAACTTTCTCAAGAGTTTCCAGGTATTATCAAGATGATCATAATCATATGGCGTTGACGATGCTGCTGAATGCACATTACCTCCTGTGGAGCTAGTTTCAGAAAATTATGGCAATGACCATTATCCTCTTTCCCTATTGTTCAAAATACTTAACAGGTCTTTCCGCCTAGTTCTCAGTTCTCATTTTCCGGGAATACATTTTACTTGAACAACAACAAAACACCATCAAAACCATCATCACTTTATAACATCACAAAAGTGAAGTAAACGGTCAATATGTGAAGAAAAAGACAAACAACCCAATTCATAAAAAGAAAGATAAATTGAAAAATAAACTAGTTCCAAAGCAGTTTGAGTACGTAACAGAACGATGATACTAATAAATAGAAAAGGGAAAGGTATTTGACGTCGGTGCTGCTGTCGCTTGAGCAAACGTTGGACTGACAGACAAACATGACCAAAGGTACTGCTGATGGTTGGCTGCTCATCAGTAGCGTAATAAGACAATTTCACTTTTTATTTTCTCCATATCGTTTTGATAAAATCAACAAAAAGCTCTTCAACTTCAATAATCATAATACTTTTTTGGAAAATGCCACTCAACCGATATTACGAACGGAAACGGTGTATGTACTTTACAATAATAACCTCATTTTGGTTGTATAAGCAGACATTTATTACCATTTCTGTACGGGGTAAGATGAGAAGCATCAAAAGCAAACAAATATCTTGTTGATTGAGTATTGTGTTTATAGTGTGGCATCAGAGAGAAAAGTTTTAAATCTGATTTATAAGTTCTTTAATGGTATGTCAATTACAATAACTTTTTTACTAACGTTTCCATCTTCATACTTTTTTTCCATCTTGCGAGATATATTTTTTCTGGAATATTTCAGAATGCATGGCATTGACTAATATGTTTTATTAGAACTTTTATTAAATTTATTATGTGGTAGTTATTTGACATCTAAAAAGGTGGTTTCCCGTTTGGAGAAGAATGAATGCGATGGCAGATACACTCAAGTACTTTAGTAGTAATAACAAGTTAAAATATTTACAATTTTCCATTATTGAAATCGAAAACAGTTTTCGTTAGGAGAGAGGAGATGAGTGCCGTAAATGCCGTTGTTGTCTCTGTATATTATAAACTCTGTATACATTCCTTAAAGTCGTAGTCCTAGTAATCATACTATTAACCATTGTGTCATAATAAAGATATGCATTAGGTAGTAACATTTTTACCACCATCATCAACATCAATAGCGATTCAATACAAGACAATCATAAAAAATAAAGTTGGTAGTCTGTGAACAAGTCAGTTTGTTAGCTGGTTTGGCGAAGGAGAATTTTTTTGTTTTTCATACATAATAAAAATGTAAAGGAGGGGGAGTGCGAGTGTAAGACGAAAGGAATTTTGCTTGCCAAACAATCCAAAGCTTTATCCTTGTCCATTATTATTTCAAACACACAACTCTCTGCCTGCCTGCCTGTTTGCTTGGTTGGTTGGTTATGTGAGTGAGAGGGAGAATCTGGAATGAGGATAATAATGATATACCTAAGTAAAGCAACGAGCAACAAAGGATGACAAGCACATTGCATGTATGTATTTGTGTGTGTAGTATTTTTGATGAACAAGAAGAAGAGGATACATGTATGCATGTGTGCATTATTTTCATGTCTGTAAACACGTTTGTTTCTATGTGGTGCCACCACTTTCTCCTTTCTCATCCTCTTTCTCCCTCCCTCTCTCTGTCTAGTTGTACCATCAAGCAGCTCTGAAACAGTCTTGTGTAAACTAAACAATGTACTTTTTTTGTCCATCATTATGCCACCAAGTACAGCAGTTTTCCATATTAAAAATTCAATAAGCACTCACAACGACACGAGGTAACGAGTCAATTGCATCCATTCCCTTTTTCATGTAAGTAAACACGGTATTTCTCTGCAAACACCCTGTATACACGTCAGTCAGGAGAATTTGGAAAAGCACAAGACACGAGAAAAAGTGCTCTGTATCCATCTACTGTGTACAGACATTGCCTTTAACTTTCTCTCCCTTTTGTCACTTGCAGAGCATGAAATAAATGTTGGTGTATATAAATGCTGAACAAAAAGTACCGTTTTTGTCATATTTTTTTACCAAAAACGGAGAGGGTTTCTCCTTGCAGTAGAATGCACAGTCATTTCCATTTTACCCAAGCCGTATAGATACAGGAAACAACCTGTAATTTCTTGTGATAGCTATTTTTATTGAACTGCTAACCGACAGACTTTTTGTGTTTGTGGTGGTGGTGGTGGTAATGGTGATGCTAGTATATAAGCAGGTATAATGCAGTAAAAGGTTTGTACTTATTATATAACTCTTACTCTTTTCCGCACGCATACGCCATAAATATTATAGTAGATGCGAGGGACTATAAAAATATATCCGATTGATAATAACAAAAATAATAAAGATAGCTGTGTATAGTTATACAGCCGTAGACAGTGTCGATAAATGGCAGTCAAACGAGAAAAAATTTAAATACATACTTATGCCATTAGGAACCTTTTGTTATCATTAACTGTTTTGCTAATAACAATGAGAGAAATAAAATGTAGCTCTACAAAAGCTGCTACTACCGTTGTTTTCGTGAATTGATATTGGTACGCATGAGGTTTTTTCTTGCTTTTTATTGAATTTATAATACTCATGTGTCATTCTAGATACAATAATGACATGAGCTTGGTGTTTATCAGAAAATGGCAAAGGAACTGATAAAATAATGACCATGTTCAAGTGTAAGCAATAATTAATAAGCAGCATAAACGAAACAAACAGTAGTAAAATAGGTAGTATCTGGCGGCGAAAAGAGTGTGTCTTCAAACTCAAAGTAATGCTGTTATAAGAAGTTGCTCAATGTTGTGGAATGATATTAATGTGTTTTGGCAAGCATTTAAACTCATTTTATTATGTTCCAAATCAGCTTTTAACTAGATCGAACAGGAATGAGAAGTGAAGAGGGCAATAATATATGGCAAACTTTTACGGTCATTACTTCTCACGCGGAAGTTGCAAGCATTCTGCTACGTAAACTTGCAGCACACATTATTTCTGTACTAATCTGAAAAGAAAATATGTACATAAATATGTAGTATGTATTTTGTACTGAAAACACACTCGGCTAAAGGTACTTGTGCATGCATGTGTTCAAAAACCACAATTTCAAATCATCATCCTTCTTCCTCCAAGTTCCTACAGCGAGTCATTAATTGCTAGCAACCACCACTCATCCCGCTACTCCAGAGAAAAAAAATCACACAAGAGCTCTCCTGCTGCTTTTGAAAACTCGTGTAATTATCAGCAAGCACGATTGGTACTAAACAAAACTGCGAATCGTTGAAAATTATTGTACGATTGTTATTATATTAGTGGATTATGTTAGTTGAATGTGTAGTGGAAATGTTGAAGTAGCAGCGTGGCACTTCAATTTTAGCCCGTGTACTCAAATTCTACACTCCTGCTGTTCCAATTGGATTTGTGTGCCTGTGTGCTGCTGCCCTCCCCGATGCTCAATACATATCAAATGCATAATATGTAGGTACATACTTTTAATTTCAGTACAAGGGAAGGAAACAGAGTTTCCTAAATTTTCAAAATATTGTTAAATAAATGATAGCAAGGTAGATTAATCAATTACGCAAAGTCTTAATAATATAAGCACATTGCCTGGCAAGAGAGTTGAAGTGAAAAATGGTATGTGTTCAAAATCACAAAACATGTTGATATTGTTGATTCATTGCACAGTTATATTGTAACAAGCTTACAAAAGCTAAGAACAATACGTGCAAAGAACCGATAATAAATTTTCTCCTTTTGTAGTTGTGACTGGTGTGAGTTTGCAGTTGTGATTGAGAATCGAGAGCCATGTGCACAATATTTTACTTGTGTCTTGACGAAAGCTGGCTGCCACTGTCATAATTTCCATTCTCTCATTAATTTTTTCTACGTCTGGAAAAGCTTGATTATAACTGGAATGAGAGTGTATACTCCAAATGCGTAAAATACTAAATGCTAGGCTATTCCACATGTACATTATTCATAATGCCGAAAAGGTTTTGACTTTCGTGTCTACATACAATAATTCTCGTTCCGAGCCCCTTGTTGCCCGTTATTCTTGTTTTGTTGTTTTCTCCTTCTCGTTTGCATTATTTTCTCTACAAAACACAGCAAAAAATTGCTTTTGTTTGCATGTATCACTTTACTACTTGTTCGATGGGAATCTTGATGATGATGACAATCAATCACACGCTGTTGCCATTTCGTTCTTGTTGTTATGCCCATGTCTTACTTTCTGTCTCATTATTGTTTACATATGTACATACCTATATATGTATGTATGTATGCCCATCTATAAACTGGTCAAACAAATTGGGTACGTGCTTGCCAGTGCTACACATGTCAATTCTTATCTCAACTCTGACATATTGTTTGGGTAGTTTTTGCATTGAGCACAGAAAGCAGAACTTTTTGAGTTATTTCTCATTTAGGTAGGAAATACTACTTAATGTACTGAAAATCCTTTCCAATATTTCAAATTTAAGTCTAAATCCACAAAAGCTACATGATTTCATAAAAAGCACGCCTCTACAATACCTACATATGTATAATAATATTATCTTGCTTAAACTGTTAGCATTTTTTTAACCAAAAAAGTTGCTAGAATAAAAAAAATCGAAACAAAAATGTCAGAAAATAAAAAGGAGCCACCCTCCCTGGAGATTGTGAAATTTGTTTGTCACTTGCAGATTTTACAGGCAGCGGCGACAGGAATTTCTTTCTACTTACATTATTTTATCAGTTTTTACCTTTCTTTTCCCTTTTTTGTCCCGAGTCCTGGACAAAAAAAGAAGAAAGAAGAAGAAAGGCGGTAGGGATGAGACATTCAAGTGTGAAGAAGAGAATAATGAAACGTAGTCTATATAGGTAGTCATGTTATGTTGCAGAGTGAAATCGGGTCTTCCATTTTCTTCTATTTACTTTGCTTTCTAATTGGTGCCACTACATACTTTTTCAAGTGAAGAAAGCTTTTCTAGTCTTTGTGAGAGCGTGTTTGTATGATGTGTATGGGTGGAGGTGAAAAGTGTTTGTAATTTGGCTTGAACTAAAAAGAGAGCACTGCCTGAAATTGCTCTAGGAAAAAACGCTTGTTCTATTTGTTTACTATTCCATCTTCTAGCTACTTTTATTGTCAACATCTTCCAGCCAAACATCTTGCTTGTGCGTAGAACAGTGTATTATGGGAACAAAGACCTTTTAACTTGAAAATTAATTATGCAAAATTAAAAGTAGTTTTGTTTGTCATTTGGAGATTCTTGGTCACATTAGATGCTAAAAAATGCTCTCGGAAAACTAGTGTACATATTTCATGTTTGAAACTGAAGAACACTTGACTAGAAATTGACTAAAGATTGCTTTCTCGAAAATGTACTGCTTTGTTCAAAGTAAACAATGAAAAGAAAAGCGCAAAAAAATTAGATGGAATAGAATTTTCCACGAGTTTCTCCTTTGCCATGCAGAATAATGAAAATAACAAGCGGACCAAGTCGAGAGAGCAAAGTCAAGTAGAGGAAGAGGAAAAGCGAGACAAAAAAAAGTTCAATTTTCATGATTGCTATACTGTTGCTGTCGTCCGTGTAATCATCTAACATGCCAAAAGATCTTTTCAATTTGTAGAAAAAAGAGACAGGCAAGCATGTCTTCATTGTCATCAGCGGAATTAAAACTTAAAACCGGAAAAATACCCTTGCTTTAAAAGGCACATTTTCACGGAAACAGAAAAAGGAGAAAATTTGTGATGCCATAATGGTGTATGCATACCATTGTCGTCATAAGTTGCGTAAAATGTAGAAAGTGGGACAAGTGTGGCATGTCTATTTGAAGAGGGTACATCAGGGCTTGCTGTTAAAATGAAATCTAATGTATACGTACAATAATTTTGGCCTTTTTCTCATTCAAACATTTACTCGTCAGAAACTGTCAGCGTCATATAGCTGTCCGTGTTCAAGTCAAGTATACAGGTCCAACAACTAAGAAGACGTATGCAGTAACCGCTTAAGTACACTGTACATTTATTTATTATTGATCAGTTGATGGACATATTCACTTGTTGGCAATTTATTTATTACTTTCCACTCACCTGTTTTACTCTTGGGATTTCATAAATGTATTATATTTTGCATTACCCGTGTCCTTAAATATCAAAAATGCGATTACCTATACTGCGAAGACAATAGAATGTAATAAAAAATAAGTGCATGTAGCAGCCTATGAACCGTATTAACAATTCACTACAAACAATTCCATTATTGTCATCTGGGTTTTTTCATCAGTTCAACTTTATCGTTCGGAGTTGCCTTTACATTCCAAAATCTTGTCTTTTGTGAACAGATTCGTTTTCGAAAAACAATAATTTTGCAAAAAGGACTTTTTATTTGCCGATATTGGTAGCTTTATTTTTAAAAGATGGTAGAAATTTGTAGCGCATGAATAAAATAAAATAACTGACGTAGTATACTAAATATAAAGTACGGGTTTTGGTTTAGCTAGTACCATTTTTGTTAATTTTGTAAAATAACCACATCACACCTGCCATTTACCAATGTACACTACTCTACGAACTGTGCGTGCTTATACGTTAAACCGCATACTTTGGGGCAATGTGAAATAAAAATCGATTTTAATAGGAGTATAAAAACAACACCGACCAACCAGGCACATTTTTGATAGCATCATCATTAATGCAATGTGCACAAAATGAAATGAATTATGAATATGCGTGGGACTAAAAAATAAAGTAATAAAGGCGGACAAACCATAAATTAATCGAAAGCCGCAGATTATACCTTTAGAATTTCGTAATCAAGCCAATGGTGTATTTTTACTCGCATTTCCTTACAAAAAACATAAGAGATTGCATGGCTTAGAGTTGAACTTTTATGACGCTCTCTTATGGCACATATGTACGTACCGTAGTATCCAATCTACCAATGTTTTGTTCTCTTTATAATTTAACGAGAAATAAATTTTCCAGAACTGTTCTTAAACTTTGACATCCACCAGAGTGTAGCATTTACCACCACCAAGTGACATTTTAAATGGAGAAGATTATATCAAGTTAGAAATGATACGCTCCGTTTCTATAATAAATAAATTTTGGATTAGAAAGAAAAGTTATAGAACAGAAAAAGTTGTACATACATATTTAAGGAAGTATTGAGCTTTTTTAGTTTAGTCCTTTAGTTCTACTGATAAAAGTTTTTTTACTAGCAAAGAATGGAAAGTGCTTTTGAAAGAAAAAATATGCCTCTCCAGAGACGGAGAAGGTGACCAATTATTTTAAGTAAGTCATGGCACGATGCATTACACTGGCATTCAAATGGGGACAACAAAATGGACGAGTTCTTTCCTACATGAGTACCCAATGTTTGGGGCCACGACTATCCAGCAATGAGCATCAGGACATTACTTTCGTTGCGGTACTATTTACTATATACAAATAGAAAATAAAACTTTACAATTTAAACCATACATCTCATCTTCAGTTTGTCTTTGTCTCCAGCAACTGGGCGTACAGAGTATGATTATTATTATACAGCAAGCACATTCAAACGAACAGTGGGACAGTTTGGTCAACTGTGAAAACAGCAAACTTTTTTGCTATTATTGTAAACTACGTAACAAGAGCGTCTTTCTTTACAAAAATTTTAAGCTTTAAGTAGTGCTCTGATAAGTAGGTATGTACACTTCAGTCTGATAACTACTTCAATAAAATACTTTTGTACAAAGGTGCAAGCTTTTCAATTGTTGATATTTCTTTTGCAAAAGTATGTATTTAGCAAAGCCAGTGGGCTGTATCTTTTATTTCCGATGATTCAAATATGTGCATTTAAACGGATTTTCCGTCATTTTTATGCCTTCAC
>JAHZMT010000071.1:0-11288 GCA_027743785.1 Sinhomidia bicolor
ACCCTTTAAAGCAAAGTGCACAAAAGATAGCGGTACTTAATGTACACGGGATTTATATGGCATTATGTTATACTTTAAAAATCAACAATGTCATCTTACCCCATCCTATCAAGCAATACGTTCGTAGACGAATACTTTCCGTCATAAAAGTTTGCACCACCAACACGTACAAGTAGAGACCTGTAAATACGCAATACAAATGCATGTTCCAAAATGTCATGACATATTTTTTTTAAATTGCATTATTTTAGATGATGAGGGTGCGTTTCACTAACTTTTTGCTATCTAATTCAAATACTGTGTATCTTATGTAATTCAAACAAACGGAAAACTTTATCTTTCTGGTAAAATTGAAATAATATTTTTCAGTGAAGAGCATTTAGAGACGTGCGTGTAGAGTAGATAGCTGCGTATTTGAAGAATTTAACATTGCAATCGTTTTCTGTAAGGTGAGCATATGGCTTCATTTTTTGACATCTTGAAAACTACAAAATAAACATTGAAAGCTGAAGTGAGCCTAGATTTGCGTCACATTTCTTTTCACATCGTGAATAATGAGCTGCGAAACACATCAAAATCATAATTACACACAGCGATAGCAAAAAACAGCAAAAACTACGAGAATGGAAATTTGAGAAAAGGTCAATTATTATTTAATGATAGCATCCTGAGTAAAAAAAGCGGACAAGAAAATAATAACTAAAGCATTAATAAGATGACGTTGAAGGAAATTACAAAACATAAAGAAATGCCGAGTAATAGTGACATCTCGACAATGGCTTCAACGTTCTCCTTTTCTCACCACACCACCACCACTACCAGCACGCACTAGTCACTTTTCCTATTTCAGTTTGGAGACAATTGAAAATGTTTTTGGTAAAATGTAATAAGGCTTCCGTCTCTTCTTACACGGTCGATATATTCCACCTCTCGCTCGCTCCGTCTGTCTTTCTTATTACAAATAATAGCTGTAGAAGAAAAAAACCGGCAGCAGTAGCAATTGTGGTAGCAATTCCCAGCATCTCAATTCAATAAAAACCCAGTGCTTTTCCCTTGTTAATGTAATGGTTCAAATTAGTAAACAAACTGAGTTTTCTCCTAATAGTAGACAAGAGAGTTGAAGTGGACTTCACTCACAGCTAAACACAAATACGCACACACACACACACTCACAAGTTCCACTTCAATTTCAGCAAAAGGATGAAGAAGACCAAAGTGTGGTTTTGGTTGGTGTGTAGCAGTATCATCTTTTTCTTGGTAGACGAGAAAGCTATTAGCCATTTCACTACTTCCTTTCCGCTTAGTTCTCAGGGAAAAACTTCAAGACGGGAAAGCGTAATGGCAGTTAATTGGGAAAGGTAAAAAAGGTGACAATTAAACCACAAGTAGAGGAAAGAGAAAAATGTCAAATCAAAATGAAATTACCTACCTACTACTACTACATGCCTTAAAAAAGAAAGGAAAACAGAAATGAAGCAAATGTAAATACGTGGAAGCATTACGGGGAACTTTGAGACGACAGTGCGTTTATGATGGAAAAGCTATAAATTATCTGTTCATATTTACGGCAATCGTTATCATTATACGACATCGTTTTTAAAAACAGGCATATAGGTATGTATGTATGTACAGGGAAATTTGCCCAAACGTACGTATTCAGGGCTACTTTCTCCGTCAGCTACTTAAAGAAACTGCTCAAGTGTCATTCGTTTGTAATGTCATTTGTTGCCACAAGGTTGCTTTTTTACTTGGTTATGAACTTCTGTTGATGTTGACTTTGACGAGTGTACAACTTATGTATAGAGTCTCTCTATAGCCATATGTTTTCTGTCAATGACACTTTTATACGTTTTCTCTACTGTACATGCCTAAATATTATTCTTTACAAAAGGTTGGAACCTTCATAAAAAGCTAAACTTGAGTAGATGACTGTAGGTATAAACTCATTCAAGTGGATGTGGGATAAAAAAAGAGAGGTGTCATTGTGCAGAAAATAGCCACTGAAGTGGAAAATGATCCACTTGAGAGAGTGCGTGTGAGATTAGATCCCCATTCATTCAATCACATAATGCTATCTTTGGGAGAACACCTTGGTTTGGTTTAGAATAGGATTAGGTATTCAAGTTACAAAATTAAGAAGAAAAAAAGAAGAAAAAATCGAAAACAACAGAGCGTGGCAATGGCAATACAGAAGGAACGCAAAGTGGGCTCTGTGCCAACTTGGTTCATGTTGAAATACAAAATAATACGGTGAAAGTAAGTTGCGTGTACTTTTCAGCTCATATGTTCCTTCCCTGTAAATAATACTACCACCACGTAAAAGTTTCCGCATTATTATGCTTTTCAAATCTTTATTTTCAAGAAACATCCATCGCATTTGCTCGTGTCTTTTACATCACTGTCACTAGCTGATGGCATATCATCAACAGTAAAGGAGATTTTGAATCGAAACAGATTTAAAACTTTGGGAAATGACGTGTGGGAATAAACATCCCTCTTCTATGTAATGTTGTATACTTTGCCGGTGACGTTGTCACCGGGAATGAAAATTCGACAAAAAAGTTGAGCGGAAAGAAGAAGGATAAAAAAAATATAACGACTACTTGTCGAAGAACAGCACTTAATGCATATTGCATGCGTACCTATAACTACTACACATTTCATGAATTACTTTAAAGAAATATAAAATACATAGCAAATACATAAAGTTACGTGCTTAAAAGTTAAAGTTACTCAGCTAGTCAAGCTGAATAAGCCTTCTATTTTGCTTGTACTACTTTTTTCTCATCGTGTAGATAAATAGAGGCATATGTATTATGTATAAAGTGTTATTAAAAGGTCTGCTGCCGGTGTCTCCAGAGATCGTGTTATCGTCATATATTATTACCATGCCGCAATTACAAATGTAAGTATTTGGCAGCTTTTAAAAGTAGCTAATAATGCAATGATATATCCAGAAAGTGGATACGTTTGTAATATTAGATATGTATTGCATATACACAACCACGGCCATACTTTTATTTATTTATGCTCCAAAGAGTATTTCTGAAATAATGTATATACCTATTCCAAAAACAGCTTATTCCGCTGACTGCTACTGCAAAAAGTTGCAAATTTTCCTCAAAATTACACAAAACTTCATAAATGTTCAATGAATTACTTCAGCCAAAATAACCGCATTAAAGTAATCTCATCTGTTTGAGGTAGATTAAGCATTTTAGGTACACACACATATTATCATTTAATCTTTAAAAGGCGGACATTTAACGTGCTTAGTTTCACCAAAAGTTGTTGTTGTTGAGATTTGTAATTTTGTTAAAGCGCAAATGCTCGACAAAGTTCAAGATACATACATACATAAAAATATGGAGGGATACAGTGGGGAAATACATACTAAAGTGACCAAGACCGGAACAGCTTATTTTATTAAATCCTGCATATAGACTATATGTCTTATATTTTATTGTGAACTTTCCAACCTCCGTGGAAATCTTTTTGTTCACCATTTTCTTGTCATGTAGTAGTAGTAGGTAACACTAGTACCAATATTTTCTACTTTTCCATGCAAAATAATTACTTTAAAGGATACCCTTTACAAAAAGACCAAAAAAATAAGTTATTTCATGTAATCATATAACCACACACTTACACCATTTCATTACTTTTGTTTGATAGATTTATTATTAAAAAAAGAAAAAAAAGGCCAAAAAACCATGAAAAGTACACGCGTGAGTGAGTGTTGAACAATTGAATGTTTACAAGGTAGTTACATACTTTTTTTCAAAGTTGCAATCCTACTTTATGTCTGCTCATTAATTTATTATAAGTAGTATGAAGCCATGCTTCAATGTTTTTTTTTCTAGTCATGATGTATGTAGCTGTAGCTCTAGTGTTTCAATTTAACTTTATCCACTGCAAACCGCCACACCATAGCTGCTATAATGCGCTTAAAAGCTCCAATTTTCTCCTTGGCACTTTCTCCGTTTCTCACTTTCCTTCTCTACGCGCAAACCACAAACATATGTACATGCCACTTGCACCCTTAACATTCACCTCCAAAAAAAGAGCTTATTTCATTTTTCGAGCAGCACATTGAATTGCTACTACTGCTTAACGTGTACATGCATATATACTGTGTCAGTGAGAGGGTTTCAAACATTAACGCAATCGCCACAAAAAAATACAATCTGTTGTTGTCTGAATTGTACCTTCTCCTCCACCACCACCGCCACACATATCCACAATAATAGTTTTACTCTTGAAATTACTGAAGTAAAGTAATAAGCAAAAAGGCTTTCAAGGCTGCTGTGCACTGCGTACATTATCGGTACTACACGCTACCAGTTTNCCAGTTTCACTGGTCTGCATGATGTACCAACTGCCAACCTAAAAAAATACTTTCACTTTGTATACCTGACAATGCATGCCCCACCAGCCTTTCTTCTAAATTGAGACCAAAAAACTGTCCACAAAATTGTGTGCTTAATATCTTAATATCACTAAAGTCCCTGTCATGCCCTTAAAATCAAGATGTTTCAGAGAACACGGAAAAGTTTCCTATCACATCTATATATAGGTACACGCTTCTTGCAGCGAATTTTTCACTCTCGTCCAACCACTCGACAGCATGTTTTAGTCAACAGGACACGAAATTACTACATTACATTTTCAATTTCAGTTTCCTATTTCCACGCATGACTTGCTATTTACTCAGAATTTATCTACTATGTCAACATGTACATACTGAAAACTATACAACAGTTGCGTCGGCAAGTATGTATGTATAGCTCTACAAATTAAAACACGTTTATAAACTTTAACTAAACTATCAGTAATTTTAGTAGTACATTTTGTCTTCTGAGAAAATTATGTTAATACTGTTGTAGATGAGTATTTAACAGGGACATTGGATAAAGATTGAGAACAGGAAAAGAGTAATACAGCTCGGCTTAATTTTGAATGAAAAAGGGAGTTAGCACCATCATGACAATATATTATATAGTATTGTGTCTACAACTTATTATTAATGGTCGCAGATTATTCTTCACGCTACTCAACTTTCTCTTGTGAAAGAGAAAAGACTTTGCAGAACTTTATTTATCAGGTTCAATAAACACGTGTATACTTACAGAGCTCATGTATGTGAGTATGTCTTTAGTGAAACAGGTGGCTTTTGTCGTCTGTGTTGCTGTCCGTCCCTGAGCACAAATTATGAAACAGAAAGGGAGTGAGAGAGAGAGAGAAATTTCGTGACATTTTATCCATTTCTGCACACTTTTATCTCATCCATCGTAAGCCTTTCAGTTTCAGTATACTCTGTGTATGTGTGTGTAAATCCTTCCTACTCTTGAATATATAAGCTTTGGTTCTAACGCACACACTCTTTTTCTCTCCCTGTTGGCATGTAGTATTATTGGTAACGTGACGGTTTATACAAAACCGAGACAAATGCCCAAAACATTTTGTTAAATGTTCCACCCCACTGAATTTGCCAAACACTTGATACATTATATTGCACTCAAAATCCAACCACAAATTGCGGCATTTTGACCCATTCCTTGTTTGTCAAATAGCAAAGCTTGTCTGCCTGCAGATTCGCAAACAATATTCAATTTTCAATAAAGTAGTCCGCACTTTTAGCATCTGCTTTTTAAAAAACTGTTGTGGGTATTGAGTGACAGAAGAATCGTAAATCCATTATTTCTGTCTAAAGTACCGTGTAAAATATTTAGCCTCACCATCATCACCATCAGGATCTCTTTTTCATTCATCACCACTTTCTTCAATTGACGATGAGATGAGGTTGGCGTTTGCAAAGTATTTCTATTGATTCAATTCAATGCTGTGAGCGCTTTTTGAGTATTCGATCAAATTTTCTTGGGGATTTGGTTGTTTTGTTTGCGTTTACACTTGGTCATATATCAAGAAACGAGTATACCGATACCAGAAAATAGCTCACCACTACATACCATCAAACATTTGTAACCTACCTGATCCGTTGATACCACACTTAGGACCCATAAAGCATCCGCCAACACGTACGTAACCATCAGGTGTGAATGGATTGTGTTTCTCAAGCATCTAAGTTCTCTGTTGGCAGAAAAAAGCTTTGTGTAATAAAATGAAATGTAATAAAATAAACTTTGTCTAAAGTCTTTCGCCCGTCAACTTTTACATATGCTTGACTAATAATAATATATAACCACTACAATGCATGATACAATTGAAGTCAACAATAACATGAGGCACACATACATACACATACATACGTACATTTTGTCTAATCAAGTAAGATGTATACATGCATGTTCAAGTACCTTAGAGAACATTCATCAAATACAAGCGTTAAGCACACAAAGAAATAAACGATGTAGCTGTCTTGAGAATACCAGAAACAAAAAAAAAACATATAAACTGATTCCTACAAAGTAAAAGCTTCTTCCGGTGCTGCCACTCGTAAATTACAGGAACAATTTTACAGAAAGAAAATTCCATTCACGTAAAAACTCCTTACGGCAAGAAAATTTATGAATGCATACTCACTCTATGCCATGTACCTATATGCACCTTTTCACCTTCATATTTTTCCTCATTCATTAGTAACCTTCGTATTATTTTTTTTCTTTTGCCACTACCAACCCATCCACCCACCCATTTCAAAAGTACTTTTTCCATCAAAATAAAAATATGCACTATTATCGCATCTTCTTCTGCTCGTTTTTATTCATTCTTTTTATATTTTTTTAAAGCTTTGCAGATAAAAATCTCTCCGAGTTACTTTTTTCGACTTTTTTAGCCTTCTCTATAAGGAATATATTATGACAAAAAGGAATTCACTAGACCAAAATGATGACAATCACGATTCACGAGCATGATGGAATTTTTACATAAAAAAAGATGTGGGCTTTTTCCCATCGGTCACCTTCGTTTTTTTACTCATCTGTTTAAGTACATTATATAAATGGTGATGATGGTAGAATGAATATAGGTATACATACATACATACATTTACATACTAGTCAGATATAAACTTATATTGAAGTGATCGCAGCGTAAAATTGGAAATCAACCTGAAGAAAAGAGTTGCTTATCAACATTTTCCATCTTCCTCTCCCTCTTCATATTAATAATCAGAATCTTCACTCGTTCGTTCCTCTCTGGAGAGTATGCCGTTCTACTTACATTCTACAGCGTGTTTTCGTTAATGCAAAACATTAGTCTTTCTTTCGTGTGGCTCATACAAGTATATATACAGTGGCAAAAAAGCGTATGCAACCTTGGCCTACGGTTCAGTCATCAGCATGTCATTTTACTTAGCATCCCGTCCTCCTTCCATTTTTTTCCATCACTGTCTTATTTTTTTTCTCATATTACAATATTTTCTTATACACGTAACCGGGTATAAAGAAGCGACATATATCTATCACGCTTTGTTTGACTAAATCAATTTGAGTCTTCTTTTCCCCATCTCATTTGCCTAAGCTTAGATATCCTTCCACGGAATAGCAAAATGGTAAAGTAATAATTTAATATGCAATATGAGTAGTTATGCAATATGGGTAAATATATGTAAAATGCATAGAAAGTATTTAGGCTTTTAGACTTTATACATTTTACATGAAAGAAAACAAGCATACAAGCATAGTTTCAAAAAAAGTAAGTAGAAAAGATTATTAATGAGAAAGGCAAAAGCATTAACATAGGGATTACTACCTCTTTTTTTAAAAAAAAAGAGAAAGGAGCTAAAAATATGGAATGGAGAAATTGTAAAGTGAAAGTCTTCACAGAAATTTTAAGGGTGGTGGTGATGGTACTACTACTGGAGAAATATTTGTAAACTTTGTATTGAAAGAGGATCAAAATTTCATTACTAACTTAAAAGAGATGAAAATGGCGGCAGCAATGATGAGGGCTACTAGAGAAAGGCAGTATCCAAACAGATAGATTCCTGTTGTAATGTCCAAGTTGCCCGTATCCGTGGTTATATTTGTAATAGGAGTGAATGGTTTACATCCTGAGTATTCTGTCTTGTTCCATTCGCCACCTTCCATACATAATCGTCTGGCAAATCCTAATGAAAGTTAGAATACCAAGTACAAAATGGTGGCAAGAAGACGAAGATGACATGAAACAAAACATATGAAAAAATAGTAATAATATGGTCATATTATATTTATTAGATTTTTTTGTCTCTTCGCGGTCTCTTGTTGTATTGGTGGTGGTAAAAGTTTTGTTGGTATTGTCATTGAAGAAATACGATATTTGACAATGACATGGAGTAGTAATAATGGTCCAGTTGCATTGTGTGCTTCATGTATGTTTGTATGTAAGTACAATAAAAAGTAGTCTTGCTGTTATCATTAGTAGGCATATAATGTGGTGTTGGTTTACATACATGGAGTGACAGGACAACGTGACATTATAATATTAGTTTCCTGTTGGATGCGTGTATATAGAGTGTCTAGCAGAATGTTGGGAAAGTAAAATCATCTCTCGACCTGACGAGCATATTGAAAGAAAAAAAATCACAAAAGATCCATTTATTCTAGACGGATGAGAGATGATGTGACATGATGACATGCAACGAGTAAACATGAATGAATGGATGGGTGGCAGGAGTCGAGTCTTTTCTTGTTCATAAAAACTAACTTCAAAAATATTATGTCGATGCTGGTGGTGGGCGGCGACTGCACTCTCTGAACAGAGAATGAACTATGTTCATATTTTAATTGCAGTTTTCTGCTTTATTTTGCAAGAGTTTATTTTGTGCTTGGGAACACGATAATAGAACATGTGACATGACTATTTTTTAACTTTTTGGTTTTTAAGAACCGATTCATTGTTATAGAAAGTTAATGGTTTCATATTCCTGTTTGCCGGTGTGTCTGTCTATAAGTACTTTGCATCAACTACAACCAAACATGGTGCGCAGACATCTTTCATAAACGCATTTTTATAATTGACTGGTCGACGGGCAACCATTGTCATAAAAATAGTTAATTTTTTTGAAATGACTTTAACACTATTACTATGTTCTCAGCTAAATATGACATGCAGTTTATACGGCTTCTAGTTAAAAATATACAAACTGTTTTGATACCTATACTACTAGACCGTTTAATTCCAAAAATCATTGGTATTTTTCATTATCATGCAGTTGTTTTTGTGAACACGAATTCTTCACACTATTTTATTATACAAAAGTTTCAATTTCATGGGTTTTACACCATTCCTGTTCTATTCAGTGCTAAATGCAATGTTGACTTTTAATCATCTATATAATGTAAACTTGATGCCTAGAATAATTTTGAAAGCAAAAAATGTAATATTCACATCGGACGTGTGCTATTGGATTTGCAAATTGGACCTTTGTGAAGGTCCAATGTATATAATTTTTAAATCTAATTACGCTGTTTACCTGCCTCTGTTTTCCTTCAATTTCCTCGGGTTTATCTAAGGTACTATAGGTAGGGCAGACTACTAGCAATAGTGATGGAAATGAAAACGAGAATACGGGACGTAGTTATACCCATATTTATACTTTGCACTCTCAGTTTTATGACTTTCAAGTAGGCAGTCTTGCGAGACAACATCTCATTTTTATTTCTTCTCATAAAAAGTCAACAGGAGCAGTTTCATTTGTCATTATTAGTCAACTGACAAGAGAGCAATTGACACAGTTGGTTTTACGAGTTGATATTGGATGGTAGTAAACAGAAATCAAAATGATAATAAAATGTTGCCAATTTTACTTTTGCAATTTCCTCATCTTTCACCACTTCCTAATTTTGTGGTACCTACAACCTAGAGTAATTGTAAAACTTTTGATTACATTTGAGATATTACGAGTTATTACTTTATCAGTAATTTAATCTGATAAGTGTAAAAAATCTTGCATGATGATGATGAATAAACTGTATATCTGCACATTTTCTTCAATTTATTTCAAAACTCCTATGAAATAACCAAACATTCTGCTCCACTCAGCACAAAATCAAAATTTAATTCCTTCCCTCATCCTCAATTCAGACAATTAGATTGACTTATTTCTTTCGTTAATTGCATTACATCCATGTAAGACTAATCATGTATACCTTTTCGCTCGTATCTGCTTTTGTTTATAGTGCAATACCCGCAGTAAAAGCCTCACCTCACCAACCACACACACCGAAAACCTTGAAACTATGCTCACCGCCATCACAAATTACCACGTACTATTCATTCGAGACGAGTAAGAGTTTTCATCCGTAGCCGTAAACTAGGCTCATCTCTTTTCACCAATGCATTCGTCGTCCTGCCTCTCCATCAACTTCAGGCATCCGGCAACAACAAGTCGTACAAATAATATCCTCCGGTTTCCTCTCCACATTTTACTACCGTTTTAAATTGCGCATTCGTCCAATTCATGCATAAACATGAAAATGAAGAGTGCAGTTGTCAGTTTCCGTTGGCGTTAACTATATGTAGGTAGGTATGTACAGAATTTTAAATTGCGCATTCGTCCAATTCATGCATAAACATGAAAATGAAGAGTGCAGTTGTCAGTTTCCGTTGGCGTTAACTATATGTAGGTAGGCATGTACAGATAGCAGCCGTAGAGTATTCTAGCCACGCCATTCCAGAGGTCTTGTCTCTTCAAAAACTAGCCAAAAGGGCTGATAATAAGTAGATATTATTTACTTCTCTGCTTATACACAAGTCTAAACAAGTACCCATCTTTTTTTGCTAGCATTATTCTTCCTTACTATAGTACTAGAGAAAGTTTGGGAATTTGGGAGAAAGTGGCGCACTTAGAGAATGAAAGATTTAGGTGAAGGTAAAATAAGCATAAGTAGGTACATATAGGTATGCATATATGTAAGCTTGCTTATCACAACGTTTTACTCCATGTTTTGATGTCGCATGAACAAGAGAGATCAATTAAACATTAACGTGAGACTACAGCAAACAAGCATTATTTGTGCAGTAGTAAACATGGCAGACTTTCATCTCCGGTGTTTGGAAGTAGCTACAGCATTAAAGACGGTTTTTTATATTTGATGAACATATTCTCATTTATTTAAATAAAACTATGCTGTTTTTTGTGTGGTTTCTGGTGTTTAACATTTGAAGTTGGCCGTTATACAAACCAGTATATATAGACGTATAATAATCATATAAACACCACTGTTACTGCTTTGCTTACTGTTGAAATAAAACCTTATTTATTTATCCTATGATTAGCTAACTAGCTACAAAGCAAGATTTGTTTGAAGGTTGTTTATATTTTGTGATAGTGTCAGCATAAA
>JAHZMT010000072.1:0-18476 GCA_027743785.1 Sinhomidia bicolor
TTTTCAGCATCCCCTTTATCAGAACATCAAAAAATGGCTCAACTATCCTTTCAGTCCGCTGATCTTTTTGATTTTGATGTTTCCTGGATTAAAGCACCTGTTCCGATTTCTTCTTCGCTTTGAGTCCAGAAACAAAATTTTTATCGATATACAAAATCACATCAGAGACATTATTCGATTTAGAAGATCAACCCCGGAAGTAAATTTTTTTCTTAAATGCAACTTTTTATTTCTACTCATTATTAACTAATCTGTTAAGATGATCTACTAATAACTTTAATATGTATGTGTGTAGGTAAAGGATTATCAAACAGATTTAATTGGGCTGATGATTGAAGCATCTGCGGGAAAGCATGTGGCAGATCAAACTAGTGAGCTAACTACTGACATTTTAAAGGACGACGATGGGCAGCAGCCTGATAACAACAATGACACTAAAAAGTCAACAAAGTTGCAGGATTCTAAGCACAAAACGCTAAAATATCTTCTTAGTGGTGCGCTATTAATTTTTTTATAATTAACAAGTAAAAGCTATGCATGCATACACTGCAGACATTCTAAACTGCAGTGCGATAATTCACATTACACATTTTTTTTCTTTCAAGACGACGAAATAATTGACAACTGCATTCTGTTTCTTATGGCTGGATTTGATACAAAGTTGCAGGATTCTAAGCACAAAACGCTAAAATATCTTCTTAGTGGTGCGCTATTATTTTTTTTATAATTAACAAGTATAAAAGCTATACATACACTGCAGACATTCTAAACTGAAGTGCGATAATTCACATTACACATTTTTTTTCTTTCAAGACGACGAAATAATTGACAACTGCATTCTGTTTCTTATGGCTGGATTTGATTCAACTTCAAACACCCTCGCGTTTGCTCTGCATCTCCTTGCCAAGGAGCCAGAGATTCAGGAAAGAGCGTACGAAGAGATCATAAGAGAAATCGGTGACTTGGTAAGTTTTTTTTCTTTTTGCAATGCAAACAAACAAAGAAAGAGAAGAAAATGCTCATTTTCCGTGGTAGTAGAGACACTCAAAGTGACTCATAAATTTCATTACATGGAATCCCCAAGAAACTCATCTCAGCGGAAGACAGCAAAAAGCTTGTTTACCTCGAACGGATAATTTATGAGACTTTGCGACTGTTCCCACCGGTGCCCGTGTAAGCTTAAGCTAGAAGCTTTCCTTACTCCACGTATACCTAGCTAGCTGCTTATACAAATCTTATATACATTTTTCTTTTTGGCTTTCAAGATTTCTTCACCGGGAATGTAAGGAAACCACTACTATCAAGGGATTTACAATCCCAGCGGGTACTGTGGTGGAAACACCTCCGTGGGTCCTTCATAGAGATGCTGACTACTGGCCAAGCCCAGATAAATTTGACCCAGATAGGTAGGTACTCGTGCAAAAAAGCTTACCAAGATTTATTTAGCTAGCAACACTAAAAAGAGAAATTAAAGTGTAATTACTTGGACGTATAGGTTTGCCCCGGAAAACGAGACGGAAACTCAGAAATACGCATTTGCTCCGTGGGGCAAAGGTCCAAGAATGTGCATTGGAGCCAGATTTGCACTCATTGAAGCAACGACAACGCTTGCAAAAATTATCCGCCAGTTTAGAATACTGCCTGCAGAAAATTTCAAGGTAACGGAAAAAGGAAATATGTACTGGCATAATAAATCCTTTACTATTTGTAAAGCATGGTGGAACTTTCAATAATTTTATTTTGATGCGTGCGTTTTCAGGAAACTTTGAAAGTGCAAGTAAAGTACATTTTACTAAATCCGGTTGATGACATCAACGTTCTTTTTGTTAAAACGCTGAGACAGTACTATTTTTATTTTTAAAAACTATCAAATAAATCACTATAAAACTTTGAAAACTATATACATGTGTATTTTGTCATTTTACATGAAACATTAAAAATTCTAATTTCATTTATTTCAAAATAAATTATCATATATTATTATTATTATTATGCAAGTAAAGTGAAGGTGCATAATAATGTACAGAAATGGTGTCAGTGTCAATATCAAACTAGCTTGTAATAATATACAAGCACGTGTTAATGATAAATTGTTTTTTTTTCATTTTTTTGCAAATGGTCTTTTTAATGAACCATTTAAAGATATTTACCAAAAACACACAACAGAACAGATGCAGAATATTAAACAGATTTTCGCAATTTGGAGTGCGTAGTGCGTGTACGTGTGTAGTTCAATATTAATAATTTACAGAGAGTAGAATATGCTATTTAATAAAATTTGATGGACGGCACGATACTATTTATTGACTTGTGCGGTGGTAAGCAACATTATCGCTTGATAAATTCTAACCACGTTTACTTTGCAGTCTTAATTTGCAGCACACAGTATCCAGCAGAAAAGTCTGTTTCCTGCTGTATTCAATGTCAGTTCAGTAGATGCTTCCCTGAACAATACGGTTTTTTAAAAGCTTTCATATAGCATATTTCCCCCACATTTTCGCTAGCAAAAAGAAGCTTTGTATATAATTTGGTTGAATAAGTGTTTATAACATGATAGCAGGTAAGCATGTCAATCTGTCATGTTGGATGGAGCCAATCAAACTAAAAATCTTAATATATAATACTGCCACTACTACTTGCTGATTAAAATTCGCTTGGGGAGTTTTAATCAGCAATAAGTGGGGTCCTGTATGGGTGAAGCAGCACTAGCACTATCGCGTCTTGTTTCCAGAGTATACGCTTTTATTGCATTGTTGACCTGATTTGTTATTTTGTGACTAGAATTTAAATGAAAGTATGCGTGTTATGATGGTTTTTTATATTTGGATAATATATTTAAAAGCAAAAAATACTATTCGGCAAAGTATTACAGGAAGTAGTTGGGTAGCACTACTACAGCAAAAAGGTAAAATGGCTGCATAAAAGTGGTATTTAATATCATCATAACAATATTGCATATTGCTAGATGCACATACACCTGTATAATAATGTATAGACTGGAACATGCCTACAAATATAATATGCATAATAATAATCTTTATTAGAAAAGGAATTTTCTAGTTCCATTCAATGGCTAATAAATCCTGACAACAATAAGCATAATTAGATAATTCAGCAGAGAGGGAGTAAATATTCTTCCCTGTGTTATGCGTGCTACTATCTTACTAAAAAACCAAGTTGAATTTCATAAAGAAAGAAATAAAAAACGAGTCAAATCACCTTCAGCCATGCAAGCATTTCTAGCGTATTTAATCCAGGGGATGGGTCGGTCACTCTTTTAATGTGACATAAAGTGTGAAATGTTCCGGTAATCTGCGTCGTGGTATCGCCAAACTTCAATTTTGTACCAGTTCAGACTAGAGAGAGTTTTGTTTCGACATTACGTCATGGCCGGATGCAGTTATGTCTGTTGCTTAAAAAATTAGGTTGTAAAGTGATTTTTGGAACACTCACTCAATTTCTTCTGTTTCGCCCAATTCCAGTTTGTTTGCAGAATTCCAATTGCAGATGTTGTCCGCACAGTAGTGAGGGTATAGTAGTTGTGCTGAAATAAAGGAATGTCTTTTGGGCTTGGAATTACTTTTATTGGCTGTGTGGAAAGTGCAAGGGACAAGAGCGACAAGCGTCAAGCTGTGCATTTTACGGGGGGATTTGGGATACACAAATTATAAAAAATCATTTTTAAAAAAATGAAAATTGGAGAGTTTATACTGCTAAGCTTACTTTCTGTTAGTGCTGTTTTGGGACAAGTGTGTTCTCCACCCGGACAACTAGTAATTTTTTTGTTTTACTGTTCAACGTTATCTGTCATTTCCAAACAAGTTTTCAAAAACGCTAAATTATTTTTTTTTCAAATTTTAGTGCACTCGAACAACGGATTGTTGTAAGGGCTGTTGCGAAGCTCACACCTGTGTGGACAGTAAGGAAACATGATTACACCCTTTTTAGTTAAAGCCGATCATTTTAAAAATAGGTAATTGGACTACTGTATTGTATTAGGAACTTTTCCATGCAGCACAGATCTCATTCAGCAACCAGGCTACAACTCATGCATCGGATATTACTGTCCCACCGGTCAAATATGCTTTCTGAGAGAGGTAAACCGTGCTTTATTTAAAAATCTTGACCAAAAATTCCTTTGAAATAATATTAATACTCAATAGGTTTGTCCCCCGGAGAATCCTTGCCCCCGTCAGCCTGGATGCCGAAGAGTGGACATGATAAATAACTATTCAGACTATCAGTATCGCAATTCTTTTGACCGTCCATCCGCTGGTCCACTCTATTGCTACTTCAGTACAAGCATTTTATTCCTCGGCTTAATGAGTCTCCTCTTCGTGTAAAGCGCATACACACAGGAGTTTAAATAACTTTATTCTCCGTTCATTTAATTTTTGCAATATCATCTAGACTAATGATTTGATTTTCTTCAACCTTTTGTAACCCGTGCCGTGGGTGTCATCATCATAATAAGCATATACTTCAAACGAAGGAATTTATTTGTGCACATTTTTCTTTCTGAAATACCAGACCACCACCACCAGGTAACAATGTCAAAATGGGGAAGAGAGCATCTCGCATGTTGCAATTTTGTGTAACAAACTACTTTTAACAAAAATACATGCGTCACGCACATGTACATCGTAGTTGCAACGACATCATGGCTTTACAGTAACAGCAGCAGAGCAGCGGTGAACAGCATCTATCGCAGACAAGCACTCACACGTTGCTCTCTTCCTTTTGGTTGCTTCATCGATACAACAGGGGTCGTAATTGGTTGATATGTCGAAAGCCGAAATGTTATGCAAGTGTTTACTGTGATGTCGATGACAATATTACGAGTTGAATGAATGAATTAAAAAAGAACATAAAACTTCTGCCGCACCACCACCAGCTTATGTTAGCTACTACAATTTACCAGAGAGATCAGTTGCCTTATATAATTATAATTATTTTATCTATAACAAAGTATTGATTTTCCATTCTTACTTAATTACCACAAATTTTTAAGCATTTGTTATTACTACTACTAATATGTATAAATCATCCACTCTTAGAGAATGGGAATAGGTAATAAAATGATAACAACAATTTGACAAGTATCAATGCACTTTTGAAAATGTGGTCATCACCAATAAAACTGTCAGTCTGTAATGGTGGCATAGAGGGAATGCATAGGTACTTGTAATATTATTATTACTATTATTGTTATAAAATTACATTTTATGTAATAAGTAATAACAATAATGATAAAATGTGCAGTGTGTAACCGTGCACTGGTCTGGGCTGCCTGTGAAGAAACCAAATCAGTTTCACTACCTATATTAGCAACAATCGTCAAACATTCTACAACTGACAAACAAAATGGTGAACCGTTATAAAAATATTTGCATATTCGCCACACCACCACCACCACCATTGCAACCTCCAATCGATGATCCAACCAACACCATCATCAAAATTCATATTCAAAACTCTTCTCAGCAGAAACCACGCCATTAACGAAGTTGCAATGTAACATGAAAGTATGAATGAATGAATGAATGTTACGTGTACAATACCCTTTTTTGAAAAAAAAATTTCTGCACATTGTTGGCAACGTGCACACTAACACACACCTGTTTCTGCTGCTGCTGCATGACATGTAAACTACGGTAATCTGATGTTGGTACTAAAAACTATCGTTGTCACTAATTATGTCAATGACCGCCGTTGCAATGAGTTTCTTCAATGATAGTAGTAATGATAAAATAGTCGATATTGCTAACTAGGAAATTCATTTTAGTCTCTAATGTGAAGCCAGTAGATAGTCAGTACATAGCTAGCAGCAACAGCAGCAGCAGCAGTGAGTGCAATAAAAAAAAGTTGTCAAAGTGCTCCTGAAAATTGGCAATATGTAAATGTACACCGTATCATCTTGTCACAGCATAATAATAATAATAATATGATAATAATAATGCATACTCTACAAGAACAAAGTGAAAAAGGTCAATGTTCACTAAAGTAAGTAATGAAAAAAACAAATAAATGTAGATACCTATGTGGCATTTTTTTTTAAAGCGATACTCTTATTATTATTATTATTATTACTCAACAACCTTTGGCCAAAAAGCATGTTTTTAATACTTGACAATGAGGGCACATGAAATTCGATGCTGTTTACTTTGGTTGCTGTACTGTGAACTGTGTGATGATGAATGCACCTTGTTGAGTTCTAGTTATATCTAGACGTTATATCAGCATAACTCATGTATAATGTGCATATATAGCAGGCATTTAGAAAAAAAATGTATGAATTAGTAATTTGAAAATCCTGTGGAGTAGTAGAAACAAGCTGTGTGTGTGTGTGTGTGTGTATCTCTTGAAATTTAATCATTTGATGAAAGATTGCAAAAGACAAGAGAAAAAAGATAATTTTCTTTCTTGTCAGTAATGCAATGCGACTATGTAACTATGTGTATAAGTGTGCTTACTCTTTTATTTTGGTAAAGTTTGTAACTAACTGGCTTCTCTTGTGAATGTGTGTGGGGTTGTGATAACTTTTTTGAGTCATACATTTTGACACGGGTGACGACGAGGGTGATGATGATGATGATGATGATGATGATGATAATGGCAAATGTAATGAACTGAAAGTGAACTTGCATTGAGCTAATAAAAGTGACTCTGAGTATTAAAAGTGAGAGTGATTTCCCCTTCCTTGCAAGTAGTATTCATTACCATCCTGTTATAGTTATAGTAGCAATAATAATAATAATTGCTTAACTAGTACAGTTTGCAAATCGCAGCAACTCGACACGGCAACGGCAGCTCAGCAATGTGGCAATCAGCGTAGAGATGAATGGCTGACAAAATTTGTTGACTGCCGCACGTTGACAAATCTATTTGTGCACATTTCGAACAAATTGAATTGGTCATCATCATGATAGGTATAATAATAATAATATTAAAGTGACTAGTCGCTATTTAGTTGGTTGAGATGAGGAATGCACTGTCTGGTGGTGGTGGTAATCGATTGCATTGAGCAGTGAAGATGTTGGTACTTTAGTCAATTAAAAATTTGTTAAAAATGCTTAAATGTAGATCCCCCACCTATTAAATGTAGTATTGTCTACTGTATAGTTCCATTTAATTAGTTTAGTCGCACTTTCATTTAATTGTCATTAAATATTCATGTTACTCATACAACAACCTTGCACGCTGTCAGCACCTGTCTGAAACGATTGCTAATAGTTTCATTTCTCATAAAAAATAAAAATGCACAACACCTACATATGCAGATGGCATTTTCATCATCATAACCGCCACGATTTCAAACTTGTGGATGTCACATTGATTCATTGATCTGACTGCAATGTTGACCGAATTACGATCAGTCAAGTGAAATCTCCGAAACATTATAACGATCATCATGTAAAGTCTCAAGACTGAAAGTATATTTATATGTTTGAAATTTTTGTACAGTGGATAATTAACATGTACTCAGGTACGCCGCTCTACCACACAATATTCAAAAATATGATAATTTGTCCTTTTGACTTCAACTTGGCAATTTGTAAGACGCTTAGTGCTGACATAATAATAATCGTTATTCATTTTGTACAAATGTAGCAGATGAGATGATAAGGTGAATCTCTCTTTTGTGTATTTAAAATTGCTAAACAAAGGTTACACACACACACACAACCTGTGCATCATCATCGTCAATCCCATCCTGTTAACAATGTCAGAGCCCTTCAGTTTTGAAAAAAAAATGAAATTGCCTTTTTAAAAAGTCTGAGAGAGAGAGAAATGCTGGCTGTTGCAATAATATTCTGATTAAATAATCATACATGAGGGTGTCTTTGTGCGAGACTGATTTTTAATCTCTTAATGAACTATGTATAGATACATATACGTTTGTTTAAAAGCAGCAATAAGGTGCATTACACTTTACACTACTCCACCACAATGTTTTGGTAACACATGCTCATATTATTCCTTCTTCGAAAGTGCAATCAAAATTTGGTGAGTGTTTTCATTTCCAATTCCAATGATGCATTAAAATGCAGCGTAAAAGTGCACCCTATACTGCTACCTGCAGCATAGCAGCCAATCACACAGACAAACTTGCACTTCAACATGATTTTTTAAACAAAAAATTGTGTCATCACGCGTAAATTTTCGACTACGAAATCATTTCACAATTTAATTACTTCTATGCAAATGCATAATATTATGTATATAAAAAATGAACAATGTACGATTTACTAACTAAATAGCGTCGTTCGTGGCCCATGTGGCATGACACCACCACCACCACACTGTCGTATAAGCTTCAAGTACATAAGTTATAATAATAATAATACATTGCATTGTGACATAACACATTTATTCGCTGAAAGGAACCAAAAATGAAATGTACGAAAAAGAGCATCCAAAAAGCATACATAACTGTCCCTTTTCAAATTAACTTTTAAATAGGTATAAAAATAACTTTCAGGCTTAGAAAAGAAACGTGTAAACCGTTATATATACTTTTTTTGTTCACTCCAAGACAAAAAAAATGTCAACAAAATCGAATTTTCTTTTTTCAATGACAAAAAAATCCTTTATATTATCATTACTACAACCACGACTCTACTTACTTTTTCCTATCTTCTTTTCTAAGCTGGTTCAACAGGAAAGTTACCACGAGGGCATTGTAAAGTTCACTAGAAGAGCACTTCAAGTTGAAACGGTAGTTGTAGTAGTCTGCGCAATTGCAACCATTATTATTATTATATACCTACATATTTTTTTGCTACTACATATTGCCAGCAGTGTTACTTGTTACGACTGGGAAAAATTCGTTCAAGGTAAAGGCCCTAGAAAAAGAAGGAACCCCCAAGAGATTATATAGTATAATGATAAATGTAGCTGTAAATGTGCGTAGCAAAAAAAAAGAACAAGCAGCAGCAGCGGAACTGTGAGTTTCCGCAAACCCTTTTTTGCTACACTTTTCATTTAACATAAAAGAGGTATTATTCATCTGCTACACACACACATCACGCGAAACAACTCAAGGCAAGGCACAAAGGTACAACTAGTAACAGTACCTGAAAGAAAAACTCGGATGTGCACAAGGAGAAAAAAAAATATGCGTGCATGCTTGAATCGGTTTTTTTTTCTAGAAAGCTATACCATCATCATCATCATCACCACTACCGCGCCGTCAACAACGCGTTAGTTTACAGTTTAACTTTTGAATTCAAAATCCTCCTCCTCCTCTCTCTCTCTGTCTGAATGACTATTATGCGGGGGGAAACTTACTTTCTCATATTAGATAGGTACCAACTTTTACATCTTTTTTTCTGTTGTGCATGTGTAGGAAAGAATGTGAAAATTCTAGTTTAAATTAACTGTACTCTCTCAGTAAATCTTGATTTATAGACGACAAACGAAAAATCAAAATAAAATCCCACTCTTACTTACTTACTTTTATTTTATTTATTACGGAGGTGTTGTTGCTCTGTGAATGAGAGTGCAACCGACCGATATTTGATACAGGAAGAAAATTCTTAATCTTTTTTTTATGTTTACAAAAAAAACACTGGGATTCGATTACTTTAAAAAAATGCACATTGTTATTATGTAAATAGGCATTACACACCAAAAAAAGCAAACGCTTAATTGTGTAAGTGAGCTGCAAGTGAGTGCAGTGTAGAGAGAATATAAGAATGTGGTTTTCTTCATCGGCTAGTAGTACAGCACCTATGTAAGTTTTAACGGTGCCATTGATGATGATGACTGGTACGAAAAGATAACAATAAGAATTGCATAATAGCAACTTGTGCTGCCTAAAACGGTGCAGTGTTGTGTATTATTTTGAAAATTTGTAGAAAAAAAAGAAATTTTTATTGTCAACGTGCCAAGTTGCATTTTAAAGGGAATCCAAATCAAAAATGTTAGTTAGTGCGCTAGCTTGGGTCAGTATATAAAGAACGGGCAACAGTAACAATTACATTGTAAATTGATGCGTATAATAACTTAATTGTTTTACGCAAGATGCACACTGACAGGATTAGGTGTGTTGCTCATTAGTCGATATAAATAATGTGACAAATTTCTTTTGGTAAATTATTGCCATTATTATCTTTGGTGTTGCATATTCAAAAGTATTATTATTATTATATCAGCGTATTACAAATGACTAAGTAGCACATGGCTATATACAGCTTTGAAATGTTAACTCTTTATCAAGCCATAAAAATATAATTATTTGAAAGGCTGGAATACATGCTGATGTAGTATCACAACAACAAATTGCGCTTTTTAAATTTACAAATCCGAAACTACGTAAGCTACAAAAATTGTAAAAATAACAATTACGTCTTTTACTTTGATTAATATTTTTTTTAATCCACTAATTGGTAATATCATGTGGTTCCGCCTGAAAGCGCTTCCGTATTATTTATTTATTCTTAGAAAAGGTACGTATGCTGGTAAGCACGTTTAAGCGAGCGCTTAGATTACCAATTAGAATTATGCACTTGTCATTGTATAATGATGATGATGGTACGCTTGCACTCAACAAAGAACAAAAGGCAAAAGACACAGTTTTTCCTTTACATGAGTTGTTGGATAGAAATAAAAAATTCATTCATACTCTCTCAACTGCTGCTGTCTTTGAAATTAGTTTATCGTAAAAGTAAGTGATATAAAATTAGAAAAGGGCAAGAACAGAAAGCGTGGGAGAAGTTTACTACAACTGCTACTACTACATTTTTTTATTAAAAAATTGCATGCATGCATGCATGCATGACTGTAAAATACACAATGAGACAGAAATAGGAATGACTTTCAACAATCAGAGGAGAAAAAAAATTATGGTATGGTAGGTTCGTGATTGTTATGATGGCGATGGCGATGATGATGATGATACTCATGTACTTGAGCCGAGTCTTGTTCTAGGTTCTTGGTACAATCTATGAATAATATCTCTCCGTAAAGCGAATGTCCTTTAAGAAAGCAAAACATAACGGTTAATCAGTTATGACGAAAAAAAAGTAATTCTGTAGAAAAGTGAGTTTTGTTATTTTCATTTTTATAATGTTACGTATTAGCCTATTTACAAGGAATACGGTGGTGGTGGTGCTAGTATGACTGACTACATAACTACTGGCTTTGCTAAATAAACTAAAAACTAATATAAAAATATATCTTTATATACTCGCTGAACACTCTTTTGTGCATTGTTATATTGCAAACAATCAGCAGCAGCAGCATCAGCATTACTACTACTATCATCACATCGCCCTTATCACAGGTGCATCTTTGCTATAATAGTAATAATAATAATAATGCATATATGTATATGCTATTATATCGAAGGCGAAGGAAAAAGCAGTTCGAGAAACGGTATCCGTCCATTTCTGGTAATTTCCTTTTTTTATAGTTTTCCCAAGAGGTTCATGACCGACCACGCATTGTCAGCAGCAGCAGTGGCAGTGGCAGGCAGGACGTTGTCTCAGATTCAGATTCATTATTATTATTATTATTATTATTATTATACGCTGATAATATATACAGAAAAAAAAGTAAATTGATATACACGCACAGGAAAATACATATAATTTCTTTGTGCTAAATCAAGCAACTTTTCAGTAGCAGCAGCAGCCTCTAAGAAATAATAATAATAATAATTGTTTGGTATGTTTTATTAGTCAACCACTTTTTGCTTCTTTGAAAAAATGACACGTTGTATGAGCGTTTGAGTCTAATAAAATTATCTCTGTATTTTGAATACGCTCTTTATTTTGATTTGTTATTATTATTATTGATGACGATGATAAAATGATTTCAAATAATTCACATATTTTTTTCATGTGTGCAAGAGCAGTGGTAGCTTTAATACAAAAATATATAATGTTGAAATGATTGAGTGATGATGATCGGCTTGAAACAGGTTATGTAAGTGAATCTTGTTTGAATAACGTAACCAACTTGGTGGTGGTGTGTGTGTGTGTGTGAGTGAAATCACACATTCATATTATTATTATTACATCCCACCAAATGAGGGCTTCACGCGTAATTGTTGTGTGCATTGTTTCGTTGTGTTGTTATTGGCGTTCTCTCTTCTTTCTGGTACATTCTTCATACTTGACTCAAAAATGTCTACATCAGTCGTCGTCGTCGTCATCTTCTTCGTCGTCGTGGCTGTTTTCAATGAACTTGAACCTTACGGTAAATGACGACTTCGGAAGAACCTTTTTGAGTCTACTGATGATGACGACGACGGTGATGATGATGATGATCAAGTGCGTAAAAATTGCATTCCTGCTCGCAATGTCGTCGTTTTCCGTCGCTGACTCTAGCTCTTTATTGCATTATTAACATGCTTTTTCAAATAGGAAATAACATCTTATTATTATTATTGTTGCCATTCTGTGTAAACATGCTTTGGCCTCATGATGATGACGACGACGACGATGGATGATGATGATGAATGAATGAGTCAGTCAGTCAGTCCTTAACCAAACTAACGTAATCACGATTGTTGCAATACGTAATACTTACTTATATAACCATAATCACAGCAATGCTGATGATGAGATTTCTTCGATTCTCGATCGATGATGATGATTCACTCTCCTTTCTGCTTTTCTCCTCTAGCTCCTACGGCGCTGCGACGCTGCTGCAGCACCTGCTTCTGCTACATACAGCTTACGTTGCTACCTGTTACACCTTTCAAGGAAATGAATTTTCGGTAACTGTAAAATTAGAACGTTTCATCTTCGTCTGTTGTAATGTGCAAATGTGAGATGTTGCACGATGAGAATTTGGTTGGTTATGTAGCAAATACCTGTGTGTGTGCAGTGCAGTAGCAGGCAGCAGGGATGCCGGCCAAGCGCTATCGAAATATGCGGCGATGATGATGATCATCATCATGATCATTAAAGACAACAACAACGGTACGTTCATTTTCGGCCCATGTGCAACAAGTCGTCGTCATGATTCATTATCAAGAACGTTGGTAAACTCCCATCTTCTGTATGTACGTACATACTAAATGCTGTGCTTCCTTACGTAATAATAATTATCTGGCCTTGCAACTTTTTGGATCTAGCACAAAAATTCATATTATTATTACAGCAGCAGCAACAACATGATCGAAACTTATTTTGGCAGGACTACTGGTAAGAAGCGACTATATAGCAAGCATAGTTATTTATTATTATTATTATTACTTTGAGTTTCAGGAGAAGAGAAATTTTTCGCATAAAATATAAATTAAACATTTCATTTGCCCGCAGTAAAATTTTACCAACTAACTAGATTACTCCTACTTGATTTTATTGCGCACGGCGATGATGATGATGATGAAATTACAAAAAAAATGTACAATCTTTAGGATCGAGATTAGCGTAGAAAGTTACTTAACTATAGCGGATGTTTTCCGTTGTTAGAAGATGATAATGATAAAAATCAAGTCACTATCATTTTTTTTACAGAGGCGCTTCTTTTATGTCGATGATGATTGTGCAGAAAAAAAAATTCATTCATTTTGAGTGTGTGATTATTTTTTGCTTGGATGCATGCTTTATGTATACCTACCCAACTTATTATTATTATTATTATAAGCTCTGCTTTTATAAAAGTGAGATTTGTGATCTTTATACAACTTTGCATGCAAAAAAGTAAAATGTGTATTTTGTCTTATATAATGTTATATACATACGTACATACATGATAATGGTTTGGGTTGTACTGCTGATTTTTTTTTTTAAAATCAAATTATGTGCATAGCTACTACACAGAGTTGTAGTTTAAGGCAGACTTTTCTTCGCTCCACTGATTTCACACATTATTTTCTGACGACAAACCGTGGCGAAATGACGTCTTCCTTTTTGCTATGTCCAATTCTCTCCAACGTCAAGTCCAGTTCTGTGATGGATAATATTGATTAAAGGAGAGACAAGAAAACATGTAGTTTTTAGTAATAATGAAAATCTACGCAAATCTAAATTTATTTTGGAGAATATATATCTACATAGCAAGCATCAGATTTTTTTATGGTTTAAAACATGCAAACCAAACCGAATTTGCTAAAAAAAAAATTTCGTACTCGACAGAGTAGACACGAGTCTTTTTTTTTTTAATAAAAAGAAGCTATTTTCTTATAAATTGCGCATTGGAGAGAATCTTTTTGAAAAGCCATTGGACTTGTTTTACTGGACGGAAAAATACAGTACAGAAAAACGGTTACGGTACGTAAAACTCATGGAGCGATGCCAAATTAATTTTTTATTTAAAAAAGTTGTGTACCACGGAGGGTATCTATATGACAGATGTTCCAGCGTATAAATCTGGATGTAGCGGAAATAATTGCAGTGTCTGGTTTCTGTAAGAGTAATTCGAATTATTAGCAGAGCAAGTTGGAAATTTTTGACGTGATTGTACTTTAAATGATTTAAACTTAAGAAGAAGAAGAGTACCGCAACCGCGCGCGGTAGTTAGGTTTCGTGACTACCTTGTGAAAACACAGTACGTACACAGTGATCACAAGGAGATGGCTACCTGCTGCCTAATTGCTTATATGCTCAACCGATTTTGTGCTTTTGTCTTTCAAGTGGTAATAATAATTATTTTAAAAAATATTTTATGTACGCTTGTGAGCATATTATTTTATTTTCATCTGTTATCTCAAATTAATTTCTTCTGAAACAGTGAAAAAATGTAACGGTTTAACGAATCAGTAAAGTGCTTTCTACTGTAATAATAAATACTAATGTTGGAATGTACTCAATATTTCTTCTTTTTTTGGTCATTTTTTAGAATTTGATTTCTGCTAATAAATTACAAGACACTTTATATAAATTCATTTTTTGTTAAGATTTTTTTGCAGATTTTTACTGGAGTCCTGCAAAAGCCATCATCAGACAGACAAGTAATGTGCAGTCGGCGGTCATTGACTGATCTATCAGCAGTAGTAGTATGGCAATGGGTTCTCTCTTCAGTACCAGTTGGATCACTCTCCTGACCTAGGTACACATTACCTTACAAAGCTTTGTTATTATTATTATATAGGGCATATACATATATGCAGCGCATATCTTTTAACTCTAACAAACCAACTAGAAGATAGAGAGAGATAAATAAAGATACACCTTTACTTCTCACAACATTAAGGTTTCTCGTATATAAATATCGGCTGTATTTTCATAAATCAAACAATCAGGTATACCGACTAATCATTACTAGTAGAAGGAGCAAAAAAACAGAAGACTTGGTAAAAAATCAAAATAAGCACTTATGTCGAATGAGAAAAATTTTTTAAAATAAAAAATACTGTCGGGTTTTTGTCTTCCTTCTTCTTTTCCTGATCCGCAAACAACCACAGTGTGTACAGTTGTAATTCAAGTTTCTTAATTCAATTCATATCCCTAATAATCGAACATGGCTGGCATCACAGAAATCATTTAAGATATTTATATTTACTTATTTGTAGGAGCCGGAATGGAAGCCCATGCATTTTCAACATTATTCCGGTAAAACAAAGAAAGGCCCCGGGTAGGTGGGAAGGTTCCCCTTTCCCCATTGTGTGTCTGCACCTGTACAAAATTCCTACTGAATACAACGAACAACCTTGCAATTTACACTGACAACGCATCATCCGCAAATTTGGACAAATTATGCACCACATACCTACGACGATATACCTACATGCCTAGTTATAGTTATCAACAATTAGGGTGTGCACCAATAATGACTTCAAACTTGTAAAGTAAAGTTGGTTGAGTGTATGTACGCATGCACACCAAAGTCATCATAATATTCTGTTTCATCATATTACCTATTGCATGTGTGGCACAACAGTGCACGCACCATACAACCAACTGATGTTTACGATTTCATGTAAAATGAGGACAGTTGGCGTTGTTTTATGATGTGTGCCATCATCTTCAGTCATGTAAAGTTCAATGTAAAAAAAATAAGTGGGAGAGGAAGAGATAAAAAAAAGCATACAACTACTATACTACTAGTGTGCATGCACATTGCAAATTACGATAACATTTTGTCTGCAAATTACACTACTGGCGATGATAACTAACTTCATATGCAAGAGCAAGGATATTTTTGGGTAGATACGCCCGGTAAATTTTTATTTTTCTGCTCGATACACACTACAAGTTTAAACGATCACTCATGAGAGAAAACCAAACCACCATTTGTAGTTCTACTTTTCCGAGCTGATAACATAATTTCTTGACAGATGAGGAGGATGATGAGGAGCAGAAGACGAACATCTTAACTAGAGCTTTCGGTGAGATTTGCCATGTAAAAAGACTTGATGTCTACCTACTTTCAGGCATCTGCAGTAACATAAATGTATGCTCCGTTTAACTTTAGCTTTTGTGTATTGATCTCTGTCGGTACAGTACAACAACGACGCATATTACTACTTGCTTACGGTAAAGATAAAACAGAACAACCAACAAGTCGTTTCCTCCTTCAAAAAAAGGGTAACTTTGGTGGTACTCATTGTCAGTAACTTTATACCCAATTTGTCTTTAAAAAATCTTTTTTTTTTTGAATTTCTTCTGCCTTCATTTTGGGTGAATATGTGGACTACTGGCTTCTATCTTCTTAACTGTCAAAACCCCCAGAGATTTTTTTTCAATGTTAGATTATATTATCTACCTGAATAAGACATTATTATTGCCCGATGTATTGCTTAATAGGTAGTAGTAACAGTTTAATTATTTAAAAAAAAACAATGCAACACAAGTGAATTCCTCCCCATCATCAATTTGCTTTTTTTTAACCAAAGGAAGCGGATTCAGTTGTTGGTGTGTGTTTTTATATTTAGCTCTTGTGTGCATGCCCTACTGTCACAAGAGTTTCCTTTGCTGCTAAAACAATTGAAAATCTCTCTCCCATCTTTAGTTTCCGACTAACAAGTTAGTTGCAAGCTTGAAAAACTGCCAATTTTGAGATGGAGCTATAATAATAATAATAATTTTGGCAGTGTAATTTTTTTGTGAAAATATATTATGATAATTAGTATTTGTGAATAATACATACATGCTTGTTGTTTGAGCATCTCTCTCTCTCTCTGCATTATTATCTGAAATGCAGCTTTGAAAGTGGTTCTGGGAATGTGTTAGTTGTGTTGTGTGTTTAAAAAAACGTCATATTTAAAAAATAAATAAAAACAAAAGCGCATTTGCTTTTATATACAACAAGTTAGTAGACATTCATCTTATATTATTACATTGTGTTTTAGCAGTTATTATTAAAAGTATCTCATCCCATTCATTTTTCTCATGATGATGAGCCATTTTCAATGACCTTTTTGGTCACTATTTTTTTCTTCAAAAGTTATATTGACAGATAGCTTTGCGTTTTGTGCGGCGATATCTCTCCGAAGAAAGTGATCTCACATTTGACCNGTCACTATTTTTTTCTTCAAAAGTTATATTGACAGATAGCTTTGTTTTGTGCGGCGATATCTCTCCGAAGAAAGTGATCTCACATTTGACCCCCACCACATTCTTTTTTTTCTCTCTCTCTCTCTCTTTCAAGCAGTTTGTTGCTGTTGCTGCTGCTAAATAATAATAATAATAAACAGGAAAGCAAAAATAATGTCTATTATCTTATAATTGAGGTGACTTATATGAGTTTTGAAAGTTTGCAACAACTTTCCTTCTTCAGATAAAGATAAAAGTGATCTGTAAACTTAAAACGAGGTGATATCTTTTTTTTTTATTCTCAACAAGAATTGATCAAGTGGAAAATGGACTAAAGTAGAAAATCGTCTATCTCTCTCTCTCTCTCTCTTATTCATCATCACTTACATGCAATGCAAGTATCATCATCATAATAATCATATCATCATCATCAGCAGCAGCAGCAGAGTACAGTGTTCCCTTTCTCAAAGTATGCGCACTCTAGTACACGGCCACACTAGTTTGCTAAAAGAAGAAAGTGTGCGACAAAGTGAAAAATCAGGATTTCATATCTTAAAAATTAGGTAAATAAACGGTACAAATTTCTAGTTCTCTTCTTCTTCTTCTTCATGAGTGACTGAGTGACAATCCAATACACACATAGGCACTAGGACAATGCAGCAGCAGCAGCAGGACAAGAGAGAGTATTTATTTATCATCATCTACTACTCTCGTTTCGAACAATTTATTATTTGAGCGAACATTTCAATTGAAAAGAGTTGCCATTTATTTATTATTATTGTATTTACGACGACGGTGTGGTGCTGAAGGAAAGTAAAAAAAGAAGAAGAAGATGTGTGTAAATGGTTATGTATGATATTGACTTCGGAAATGCATATTATATGTGTGCTTTATATTATTATTATTTTTAGTAGGTTGCATGCATTGCATTGCTTGCATCAGATAATCATCGTCGTCAGATATGTATGTATAATGTTTATGTTTTCATTACTACCAGCTCAAGTGGCAGGGACAAAGAAGAAAAAAAAAACTTTCATAAAAAAA
>JAHZMT010000073.1:0-14585 GCA_027743785.1 Sinhomidia bicolor
AACAGAACCTTAAAATTTATATTTAAAAAGAATAGTAAATTATTCTAATTAGAACAAGTAGTAGTAGTATGCATCGTATCGTATTAATTATTAGATTTCAGCGGCGAGGTTAAATGTATCTGCGCAAAGCTAGTAGTAAAAATTTTAAAAAAATTACCTACTATTAGCCCTGACTATACAATGCAATAATAATTTGTGCCAACAAAGCGGCCGATATGTATACAACAGTATATACCTAGTTTAAAATAGCACGTTAATCCTCTCATTATATTAGGCATCGGCATATTTACCTTTATTGTTGGACTATTGTATAAAAAAACAAGTCCTCTCTCACTCAAAACATAAATAAGTAGGTATATAACATACTAGATTACACACGCACAAAACCCAGTCCCCACCACAATTAAATAAACTATTCTACGGACATTTTTAGTCATTTCCTACAAAATCAATTAATATAACCTTAATGATTTCTGTAATACATTTTGAATGAACGAATCAAATAAACTACTAAATTCTGCACACAGTAGCATCACGCTATTAGCATTGAACGTATTAATGAAACTTGAGAAACGAACCTGGAAAATGCTTTTCAAAAATTTTTGCATCCCTAAAGCCCATCCGAAAAATTCTTTCTTGTTAAAACAAAAGGGTAAAAGAACCTGCATACTTAATGTAATTAAAATCGAGAGTTGAAAATCAATAGATTGTAATAAAGCTTAAGAAAAAATAGTGTATTTAATTTAGTGTATCTAGTAGATATGTATTCAGTATACAGATTATATGAATTTTATTCTCTATATAATGACGAGACATCCTCTCTTCGCGGAAAAAACTTAATTAAAATAATTAATAATTGTTAAATGTGTGATGTATTGTGTCGACACCAGACCTTTCTCCGTAGCTGTATAAACTGCGCGATGAGAAGTTATAATAGTTTAAATTAAACTGTAAATTGCAAGTAAACCCTATATACCATAAAAGTAATCGATTAGGTATAAAAAATATATAATGCTGATGATGATATTTAATAATAAAGTGAACGGTCTTTTTCAAATGTACAAAGTAAACCAAAAGATGTAGTTAATATTTCACCGCATTTTTTTCATGGTCATAGATAGATGATACGACAAATGAATGCCAGAACGCATTAAATTTACAACTTCGCGATAAATCATTTTTTACTCTTATTTTTTTATTCAAAAATTGTTTACGTTGTTTTTTCGACATCAAAGATAGTAAACTAATTAAGATATTTTTTACACATATTTTAGTGATACGAATAATGGTAAATCTTAATTAGAACATTTATGATTATATAATTATAATAATATATATACCTAAATACATTTCTTTATTCACCTAATTAGTTACTTATAATCAGTCCATGGCTTATTATTTCGTTAATATAATTATTCATTCACGTATAAATATTGTTACGAGATGGAACAAAAACATTATCATTTTCAAATTAATCTTCGTTATACAATTTATTTTTTTTTTTTTTTAAATGTTTCAGCGGAGTGGACCCACCGTCCTTTTGGTTTCTACTTTTAATAATTTTCTACAGTTAAATTGGTAATGGTTGTTTTCGTGGCTGAATAATAATTTTCTTAACCTAATCTTCTTGGCGTTCAGTTGAAAACCTTGATAAATGCCATGTATTAAACAATTGTTATTTTTTCAATTTTTATTTTTTTCAATTTTAAAAAAGAATTACTTTAAATACCTTACTTAATAATAGTACCAAAAGGTGTTAAATGAGTTGAGGCACATTTTTGACTTTATCATAATAATGTAACAATCTATGCATCATTGACAATATATTTATAAATAGCGTAATGAATAATTTAATTATAATAATGCAATATTAAATGAGCAAGCCGACCGTTATCAAGGAATGACAATTCTGTTTTTGTAACATGTTATTATTATAACATTAATATTACGAGCGAGCAAAGTCGCGGTTTGAATCCACAAACCAATACTAATTACTGAAAAATTACAAAGGATTTTGATAATTATGATAAAGATATATATATGTATAACATGGGCATGCGATCCTGTAGATTAGATTTATATCTACTACTTTCCATGAAGTTGAGGTAAGAAAACACAGGATGAATGAGCAAAATGTACACATGTTGATATACAATAAAAATTATAGTTTAAATACAGCACTAAATATATTATAATTACAGTGGAATTCAGCCAAATCCAGATCCATGATTTGCAATAGTAACGACAGAGTACATTTTCAACAGTAACAGTCAGTTTTTAAATTATTATTATTATTTTAAACCTAACTATAAAAACCTCTCCAGCTGTACAATTGTACCAATTTTTTTAATATTCCTAATCGCACGTAATATGTACTACAACATAAGCATAACTATGCTAGGAATTCGATTTAATTGAACGAACTTTTTATTTAAAAAATGGCAACGTTAAATTGATTACAATAATTCGCACACGAGTCGAGATTAGAATATTATAATAATAACACAAGAACAACGATTGTTAGCACTATGTGACGGATTAGAGTATCAGTATTATATTATCGTTAACTTCAATAATCAAACGTATGCATATGAAAGCTCTGGTTCGTATTTCCGGGAACATGCAGTTTAAATGGTAAAAACACTGACATTTGTATCATTAAAGTATCATGATTTCATTGAAAAACGAAAATATTAAGTATTTATCTGACGAAAGGAAATTGAATATTCAAAGATGTTTCAAAAAACTAAACTAATCATCATACGAATATCAGTAAGTATGAATAGTAGTCGAATTCTTATTTTTTATTTAACTAGGTTGATTATCAAGATCCAGAACCTCAGTTTAAATTGGAATAGCGGATGTACGTTCGATGCACCACAGCCAAACCACATTATAGAGAAGGAAGTCATTCAAAATACGATGGTGGTGTTACACACACCAAATATGCACGTAGAAAAAGGATATCTTGCGTATGACAAATCACAAAATTCCGTTGGTAAAGTATTGGAAACGGTCGTACAATGTTGTGGTCAACGAGTTGAGCGCTTGATTGACCAGATCATTGACAAGTGACTGCAACTGCTCTTCTGTCATGCTCATGTGAAACCGGCTTTTTAACGACGTCACGGTTGACACGCCAGATTTGAAGCAAGGAAGTTGACATCCTGTTTGTAACAAAAATAGTACAGTATAAATTATTTATTTGAGTAAAGACGAATTGTATAAGTATCATAAATACCTTTACGACATATTCTCTAAAAAATTGATTTGTAACAATAAATTACCTGATCGCATAATTTCTACTAAATGTACTATTTTGTCGGAATATTTACGAGCCGCCACGAGTCCCTAAAAGATAAAGAAATATTTAGATTTTCTTAATCATTCATTTTATACTTGCGATAATTTATCTCATTATATAATACAACTAAAATGTCACTAACCTGAAGCATCAAAATTTTAAAATATTCAAACATGTCAGATCCAGTCCCTCCCATAACTTGGACAAATTCTTCGGTAAGTTTAAAGGGAGAATTTTCGAATCCAAGATTTTTAGGAGACGCAGAAAGGATAAATCCAAAGTCAATATGAATCAAATGGCCCTCGCTATCTAAAAGAATGTTCCCATTGTGTCTACAAAGAAAATATTTAGAATTATTATTTAATTTATAACAACATGGAAAGTCTAAACAATAAAGAGAATTATGAGTGGGATTACAAACTCACCTCCAGATAAGACGAATATTCTGCATGGCCTAACCCATAAAGGAACCCTTTCCTCTTCCCATATATCTCTCAGTAGAGCCAGCAACTGATACGCTAGAAGTTCCTGACGCAAGTCATCGCCGCACTTGACTATGCAAGGCAGCAACTTCCATCCTTGGAGATGACCATATGGACTACTATTTTTTATTCGTTTTTCCTATATAATAAATATTTAATTTAGGATAGATACCTAAAAAATACGTTCACCACATTATATACACCAAAACAAATACAACATACTTTCAATTGGAATGGCTCCTTTAAAACAGACGCACTAGGGTCTTCTGGATCCCTTTGAAAAGTGTTCTTTGGGGTATTAATAGACTCAGACAATCGTCTTCGAATGTCGATTGCGGATACAAACACCGGTTCGCGTGAATCACAAGAATCTTGACTCATCTGTGAGATTGTGTCTCGATCACAACGTTTTGACTTCATTTGGAGGTACTGAAAAATAAATCAATTCATTAAGGTATACGCCAAACTCGGCTCTGTATAATTTAAATGTGCAAACATACCTGTAAGGAAATTTCGTCGTCTTCTTGAGACCAACAGTCTGAACCTAAATGCAGGTCCATGGAACTGTTATTTCTGGTAGACGGCAGATTTGATGCTGAGGAAGACGGTGGGGGCGATTCAACACAGAGGCCGATTTCTACTCTAGTGCTGGATGTCGTCGGTGGATGGTCACCTTCCCCTTCCACAATATTCTCTTCCGACCTCGAATGCCGAAGAAGATTATTTATCGTTGGTTTAGAAGGTATTCGCGCTGACTGAATATTCTCCACTTGAAGTACTTCAGTGTAAATCATGTAAGGGGTCTATTTAGAAAACAAGAATTGAGAATTTGGGCCCATTTGCGTAACGCTACAAAATATGTACATTTGCAAAAAAAAATTTATTAAGAAAATAGTAAAGCTAAATTATACCTTGTCTTTAGAGTTAAGAACTGTAGCATCTTGAGGAGGAATGCGTAAAATGACATGTGGTACATGACCATAAACCGGAAGCCACACTCTGGCCGGTAGATTCAGATTGACTAAATTTAATTCTGCAATGAGTTTAGGGGTTTTATCGTCCTTGTTTACTACTGCAGACAAATTTTTCCCAATCTGAATCAGTGAGTTCATCAATTCTAGTTGGGGAGATAGTCTTGCAGCCTAAAAATATTACAAAAAAGTTTTAATTTTTGAAGTAATGTTTGAGTAAATGAGTAGTTTGAAACTTTTAAATTCTTATTAAAAATTCTGCAAATACCCCGCAAAGGCAGTCATCAAGAGGTGGTTTCAGTTCTGTTAACAAGGGCTCAAAACACATGCATCCATTATCGAATGCATGACCGGATGTCAAATCTCCGAGACAGTTTCTTGGAAGCCCGTAGGATCCCACACGTTTGTGACCACTTTTACCAGTCAAATTGGTTTCACTAAATCCTTGTCTCATAGCAGGGGCATCTGACAAGGATCTTTGGTGTGTTTTGGGCTTTGTCGGAACATGGGGAATTAGAACTCCATGTTCAGCTATTCCAATGGATGGGAAAGTAGGTGGACCACTGGAAGGGGAAGTGGGAGAATAGACTGCAGCCAATTTACGAAAACTTTTCATGTCTTTTGGTCTCAGTGAATCGCTTAGAATGAGATTTTTCAATTTTGTTCCGTGGGATTTCTTCCTTGTTTGGGTATGACAATCTACAGAGTAGGCATCTAACAGCCAGGCACATTGGAGGCTAAAGTCAACAGACTTACGACATCTAAAATTAATTAAAAGTCAAATTGTTATTATAGTCTGTACTCTAAATATGTACTGACTACTGACCCGGCTCTGCATTGTAATGAATTAAGAGCATGACGAACCTGGACATTAAATATGGATGAAGGACTTCTGCAACATCATGCATTTGTACATACATGGTCACGAGTTGCGGTAAATAAAAATCCACTTCGTTTTCGGGAAAGGCAAACATTCGATTTACTGAAAAAATATGAAACCCATACGGTCAATAAAAATATAACACAATTTCCAAATAAAAAATGAAATATTCGTTTCAAATTACCTATGTATTGTTGTACTCCAGGTTCCTTGGAAGTAAACAAATATCCAATGGCATACGACATATTGAACACTTGACTTTCAAAAAATCTCAGCAACCACGATTTTGGTTTTGAGAGTTGACTAACTTGAGTACATGTATTTTTCTCTTCGCTCTTTGAGTGATTATTTTCAGAAAACTCTTCGGAACACTTTTTGTCCTCTTCACCAACCTCTCCACTACCACTAGAATTACTTATAATATTGGCACTTGTTCCCGCAATAGACTCAAGTACAGCTGCTGCTCCCGTTTGAGTTTTTGCTAGTACGCTATTTTGCTGATCTGTTGGGGTTTTAGGAGTTTCCGTCTGTTCAACTACCACCGGTGTTGTAGTATTATTCGAGCCCTGTTGTTTTGATTTTTCCTTTCCCTTTCCGAAATTCAGTCTTAATTTACTTCGCATACCAGAGGTTATGTTGCTACTGGTACTTGTTGTGGAGGGCACCGCAGCCGAACTTGCGACGGCATTAGAGCCACTACCATTATTTCCATTTGACGCCGACGTAGAGCTATTGCTGCTTTTGTTACCTCTGATTCTACTGAGAAGGGATCCTCCGCTTGAACTAGGTGTAGGCGTATTACCAGTGGCACTGTTACTAGAGCTAGTTAAGCTTCCAGTTTTGATGGAATCCACGGAGTTTTCCGTTGATGCCGCTCCTCTGTCACCACTAGCTCCAATATCACCAACACCAGAGTCCTTTTCGGATTCTTGCAGTTGATCCATTTCTCCAAAATACAGTCCAGTTGGTGCAGAACTACTACTAGTGTCGAGTAAAGTTGATATGGGAACTTCTCCCGTCTCAATAGAGCAGGGTGTACTAACTTCGTCATTTATCAATGTCAGATCTAAATCCCCCTCGAGGTCACCGCCAGGACATCTTTCTCCAGATTGAAAATGTGTAGTTTGTTTAGTTTCGTCGCAACTCGCACTAAGTCTACGAACACCTAGGCATTTGCTCAGTACAACAGTATCTAAAGATGTTTCTAACGCATCCTCACTATCATCGTGGTCTCCTACGTCTATAGCTTCTTCATGGTCGTGGTCATCAGTCAAAACGGCAGAGTCGAAGCTCAGTCTTGGGCTATCAGCAGAAGAATCTGCTGCCTTATCCACCATCTCATCATCATCATCGTCATAAGTATCACAAGCAACACTGCAGTTCAAGTCGTCAGTTTCCGAACCTGTCGTCCCACTCGCACCAGAACAAATTCCTGAGTCGTCAGAACTTGCGGCACAAGTACACTTTAGCTTTCCAGTCGCTGGGGGCAGATCGTGATGATGATGAGATTCACCGGCAACAGTTCTAAAATCGTGATAAAGGCAACAATGTTGTTGTCTCATGCTAAGTATCCTATCGTTTACTAAAACACTAGGAGAGTTTGACTTGGTAGAGAGGGAGTCGTGGGGTAGTTGGACAGGGCTTCCTAATTCACTCCCACCCTCCCCGTGGTGAAAACAGGAAAGCACTTGGGCAGAATCTAAACTTCTATTTCGACTATGCTGACGGTAGAAGGGATTCCCAGGAAGTTTACAAATGGTACTACTCTCCGTTGGTGAGGATGACTGGTCATCAAATTCCGTGGAGATTTCCGCAGCTAGTTTGAGATTCATTACACCCATCATTGGTCGCTCACTGGAAGATTGGGCTTCTTTCCTTAGAATTTGTCTGCAACACAAAATAAATTTTTACAAATTAGCTAACGGGAACGGGATTCGTATTGTTCAAGCACACAACTAAAGTTGTAGTAATACCTATGCAAAAACATAAATTGGTAATAAAATGGAGCTACTGGCTGACCGACAATCCGCAAATTTATGACTCAACCCTACATAATATATTTACCAATTCCCACTACACCAGTTTAATAATATATGTCCACATAAATAACGATAAAATATTTAATTCGCTACGATTGTGTAACGGACGAAATGAATATTGTAACCATCTGAAACTTGGTACAAAGCGATGATGATAAAAGTTTATATATATTGAATCATCACAAAAGGTCCAAAAGTACGACAAGTGCTCATCTTTATCATATCAGTTATAAAACATGGTGCGATGGTGCCTTGCACATACACACAACACAGCACTGTATCCAATCCTATGTCTAAATATTTGACGTCATCGTCATTTTATTGTATTGTATTATAAGTTTTCATAATAATCGGCCCACAGACCTGATAAACTTATGTACATTATGCCTCACCTTTCACCAGGCTTATCAGCATCAATCATACAATTAATGTCTATTTGCTTTGTTGACATTTGCATTTAACTAGAAATATTATTATTAATGCAAACACGTACACCAAACCAGATAGATAACACTCAACTATTTTTATTTGATGATAATGATAGATAAACTGCCTCTTGTTAATCACATTACAGTATGGATAACTACTACCACTTAATAACATATTGAAATTTTTTTCATGTTTTATTTTTAGAGTTCTTCATGCAACTAATCCACTTGGTTTAGGAAATTCATAATGTCAAACGTACTTACCAACAAACAATAAACAAAACTTTTAATGCACTCAATTCGTTAATAAGCTCAGTACATTAACATTTGACTATTATATGGTACAACAGTAGTAAACAGATGGTCACCTACTTTAATAGGGGCGTAAACGGCTAATCAGCTGAGATAACACCAGAAATAAAAAAGAAAGGATAATTTGTAAATGTCGTGATTAGTTCGTGTTGTTTCTTGGAGTAGCAACATTATTATTCAGATTCAAACATTAGCATTTGTATTTCGAGCTATCACCAAAGCCTCGGGTGGATTATTGTCACCCTGTTCGCTAGCATCAGAAGTATCTTCGTCTTCATCCGAATCATCTTCATTATCTTGACCAGGTTGATTATCGGCGGCGGCAGTGTCATTTCCCTCTTGTACATCCATTTCCTCATCTTCTTCACTACTGCTATTACTCCCATCATCACTTACAGCCTCTCCAATATTTTCTTGTACTTCCTCACCTTCCTCTTCTGGTTCTCTACCAAATGTTCCTGCAGGTTGCAAGTTCTCTGCACGCTCCTCAATGTTGTGCATATCCTCCATCAACTCATGCTCCAAAATTTCCAACTCCAAACTATCAGTCTCTTCGGTGTACTCAAAACAAAACCAAGGGGTTTGTATGTCTCCTGTTGCCCTGGCCCAGGTTGGATATATTTTTCCGGTCAGTGGTCTTTGTCCCATTTTGTATCAGTGGAGTTGATCTTCAATATAATATGGTAGTTCCAAAATGTGATAATACTATGATGACTACAATGATAAGTTTCGTCTTGGTCTTCTTGTCATAAACTTATATGGCCGGGACTTCAAAGTATTTTTCCCCTTCTTTTGTCTTTTTCCAGCGTTTTCATTCCATGTAAATTGCATACATTGTCGTACATCCGCAATCCTCATCCACAAAGATCAAGATCATAAATAATGACCTTATTCACTTTCCATTTCTTTCTCGTAGGTTCAGCAGATACTTTAAAGGAAAGGAAAATGTAGAAGGATTCAGAACTGTAACAATTTTAAACTAAAAATGTACCACTTTCTACTAACATATGAACTATACAACTTGAGCTACCAGAATCTGGTAGCCAGATAGCATGAGTTCAATTCCCAAAGCTAACTCCAAAACTCCTCCAATCCCAATCACATACAGAATACAGACAACATACAGCAACAGCAGGCGACACGTGTATACCAAAGCAGCAAAGAAGGTTTTTGGCAAGTTTTTGGCATCGGACTGCTACTATATCTTGAAAAGGAACAAGAAAACCATATAACTGTAAGCAAGCCAGTTAACCAGTACGACAACGACACGACGACCAGGCCAGGTCGGCATATGGCCACGACAGCAGCTTGCGTGGTTTAGTTTTAAAAACGTGCAGACATACAAGCAAATGGCGGCGATGGGTAAACTACACAAGCTACTTTGGCTATAAAAAAAACCAAGTAAAAATTCTTTGGAATTTATCGTTGACAGTCCTATTCTTCCTTTTTGTGGACTCCCAGGATTTTCGGGAAAGAGAGAGAGAAGCGTTAGCAGCGACTCAACAGAGCTTTTACCAATGGAATTGGGCTGGGATATAGTCTTCCAACAACGGAGATAGTTTCAGTCTCTGAGAGATTTACAACAACACGAGGACCGAGAAGAACAGTCTAAAGTCTAAATGGCAGTACTACAACTGGCAATGACATCACAGCAACGGTAGTAGTAGTGAGTATATTCTTCTGAGAGTGTTACCGTCACCAACCACTGCAACAGTAAACACTATACTAGTTTTCCTTTTAGAAAGTACTAACTGAAAATTTAACCGAAAAAATGTCTCCAATCCAAACAGTGAGCTGTAGACTAAAAACAGCACGAAATTCCTCCTCTTTTTGCGACCTTCGTCGCGATGTTGTTGTTCTCGTAGTAGTAATGTTTGCAAGCTTGTAACCAGCAACCCTCGTAACGACTTGACTGGAAATGGAAAACGGAAGTGGAGAAGGACTATGAAGCATCTATAAAAATGTGATAATTTCACATGTTCCACAGCACACAAACTGAACCGCAGTTCCACACAGTTGAATTTTTTTCTGCTTCATCGAGCTTGACTAGGTTTGGGACTTGAATGTATCAAAGTATACACACAGACAGTAAGCCAAGTCTAGTGTAATATCTTGATGCCAAGATGAAAAGGGAATCCTAAGGTTCAGGAAACTTTTTAACCATCATAGGCACAGTCGAAATTCTCGTGCGCTGCCTCAAGTAAGTAATCAAGGTACTATATCGTTCCTTTGTGCTGGAGTCAACGAACGGAACAATCAAAAGATAATATATGTACTTTATTTTAGTTTTAATATTCAATTCCATCCCAAAAGGGATTCCATAAGGAGTCTTTGGTCTCTTGTTGGTTGTATAAAATGGAAAACTCTTTGAATTTGATTTTCTTGTTCTTCTTTACAAACAGCTCTGCCAGAGTCTGTCAATAGTATATAAATGTTTAATGTATATATATAATACATATTTCCATAACCTTCATAATCACAAAATACGTCAATCTCAAAATCCAACACAATCGTTGATAAGTGAAGCAAAAGTTTGCTAGATACTTAATTTAAACAGCAGAAGAATACCGGCCTGTTGTTGGAGATTTGGTTGGGACTTGGAAGTGTATTTATAATTTAGGTGGAATGAAAAAATCAAGAAATGAACATGAATTTTTCTAAAGCTTATGATAATGAATGATGATTGATTTTATGCAGTAAGATAGTAGCCAAAATAGCCAAATGCATGGGAAGGTGACAACACGACACTAATCTAGCTCATTGTACATACTTACCTACTAATATCACTCATCAATTTTTAAAAATAATGAACCATGATGTTAACTGTGGCAAAATGTAGCTACCTAGGTATGTATAAACTGTGTATGTAAGTAAATATTTAATACGGATAATGTACAAATTTACAGGAATATAATCTCTTTTTTTTGTCTTCCGATGATAAGAATGATTGCATTTTTGTCGTATACGTCCATACAATTTCATCAAAGTGGCAAACCTAATAATACCTATACAGAACAGAGCATTTCTTATTTCTTTTTTGACCCGGCATTTTTGTCGTATACGTCCATACAATTTCATCAAAGTGGCAAACCTAATAATACCTATACAGAACAGAGCATTTCTTATTTCATTTTTGACCCGGCACAATGAGTTTTTATGTGTGTACTCTTGTATTACTACAACTTACTTACTGAACTGAAAAAGAAGGCTTCCATATTTTTCAGTCGATTTTTAGAAAGTGATACGTTTTTAAGCTTTTGCGTAGACAGACTCATGTCATTAGAGTCAAGTTATATTACAGTAAATAGCCATTAAATGGTATTGCCATTAAAGTTTTATGGTTCAAGCTAAAACGTAAAGTACAGTAACACAGCTAGACTTTCGTTATTGCCTTCCTATATAGCATTACTATTAATGTCACCGCGATCATCAATATTTTCATTTTATCCGTGCACATTACACTTGAATGTGTACACTGTCTGCCTATGACAATAATAGTCAGAGACAAAGAAAATCTCATTTTCTGAGGTGGATTCGTAACCGCTACAAAACTGAAAACCCCAAATAAAACCATGCTATTGCGAATCACGGTTAACCAAAGACATTATAAAGTTGAGATGTGTGTCTGTCCGTCCTTCTGTTCATACTCTAATTACCTTTACTTCAAATTTGGTATAGTTTTCAAAGACAAAGTTTTAGAAATCCATTTAATTCAATCTGGGAACTCAAAGCTAACGAAAAGTTCTATTAATAATTAGAGGCAAATTTCCTTCTTAGTTTTGCCTTTCCATATATTTCTATATTTTCTCCCAACATGAGATGATATTATTAAAAATCTACGCATAAATAAAAAGAGAGACTTCTCAAGAAAAATTGGAAATTAGACACGGATGCGAAATGCGAATACCACTTGCAAAAAAACATGTAACATGAACCGCTTCACATGCACATAAGTAGACTAGGAAATTGAACAGTAGTGAAGCAAGAAATAAAGAAAAAAATACTACAAAAAGGGTAAGAAACCCCATTTAAACACATGTGGTGCAACCAGTAAACGGCAAAAACGAAAGCACGTCATATCGTCATAATCCAATTCATGCAAGCAACGCAATGCTCCCCCAACCAACTGGTCCAGAAGAGTATGCATAAAGTCAAAAAGAATGTTATTGCTCTCCGTATTTCATCTTCTTCTTGTCTTATTAGCTTGTAGTATTGAAGTCGCTTGCGTACTTACGTTTTGCCATTTACATCGCATTGCATAGAACGGTTTGTATGGAGGACTATCACCACCAATCCACCATCTTGAATGGCATTATATGAGTCATAAAGGGTAGCGAACAGAAAAAAACGGCTACACAAACAAACATGCCATGTTGTGCAGCAGAATCTATATTGTTTTTTTATCTACATTTTCGCAACCGCCCATTTCAAAAGCAAGGTTTTGACTTTCTGACTCAAAAATGATTTTTACAAGTGATACGACTATAAAGTCACTATGTATGTATGTATCTTACAAAAGTTTTTTTTGGATGTGCTCAGTTGAATTGCGAGTAGAAAAATGTTTTCATGCATCAAAAAAAGCTGTTTACATAAATAAAATTCTCTTTTTATCAAATAAAAAAACCTTGCGAAATTTATAACAATGACCATTGCTTTGCTGACGACACACAACTAGCTGTGTGTGAATGCAATAATTAGATTTGGCACTTTTTTAATTCCATTGCATGTTCATGTCATGTTACATAATTTTATATATTCTACTATGTGACGCTAGGAATATTGTCTATCTACTATACATGATGTGTTTTCCCTTGTTTTAATTTAACTCTCTCAGATGTCAGTCAACTAGTTGCCAGATGTTCAATTTGAATCTGACTGAGAGAGTCACAACTCCTCCACCATTTTAGTAACAGTATTTTTATTCTGATTTCTAATTTTAATGCATTTATATTGTTTTGTACTGTGCCAGCCAGTACATAATGCATCTCTCTCTCTCTCTCTCTTTAAATACGGAAAGCTTTCACTTTTTAATCTTTTCATTTCATGAATGACAAGTTGACAATCCCAACCAAAAAAAGCTTTTTCTTCTTTTCATGTTTCTCGTCAGTTGTCTGTCAGTTGCAGTAGCAGCATTACAATTGTTACCCACCTACTGTGGCTTTGAAGAATGCTACATTTACATTTCACATATTATATTATCATTATTATTTCTCTATCATCACTACTACTATCCTCCTCTTCAACATTCGCAACTGATGATATATATTTTTTTTTCTAGAAAATTGGCATTGCATTATCAACTGGATTGCACACGGTGGAAAAAAAATGTTTATAAAAAATCACTCTTTTTACGCTATGCATCAACTTTAATATTTAGATGGGATGCCTGAAAATAAAAGTGTTTTAAAACAAAGCAATAAACAGCAGCAGACAGTCTATTTTTTTCTTTTATTAGAGAAGCCCTCCGTCTGTTGTCTGCTCTTCTTTCAATTTGATCAATAAAGTTTGCAAAGAGCTGTAAATGCTATGCTGCCAACTTGCCAATTCATACAAACAAATCTAAACAAAAGGCAGGAATTTATTGAATCGACTTGACTAGCTAGCGTGCCAAAGCATAAGGAAATATAGACAGAAAGTAAAAATCAAATGCAAGCTGGTATATGCTGGTGTCTAATAGCATAGTAGTAGCCTATACGTATAAAATATATTTTGACTGCTATACTACTACATACTGCCATAAAACCACCTACATATGTTGGTATTTTGTTTGCATAGTTTTTTTGCACAATCTCACATCATTATCTAGACCTTGAACCATACGAAATTTCCACCTATAAATCCATAACGTATCACTGTACAATAATACACCATGCACCTAACCAGGCAGAGCTGTCTCTGTCTCTGTATTTGTACAAACCGTTGATTATGCAAGATATAAACACACAATTTAGTCCTGCTCTGCCTCTGATGATTGCCCTTGATGATGATCATTATGGCAAATAATGTTTTGGATTTTTTGGTGAGTTGAAATAAAAAAAGTTTGTATATAATTTTAGTACAAATATTTTTGTAAAGCCATTAGATTTTTTTTTCTTTTCCTTTATAGTTTTTGTGATTTTTTTGCATGTAGAACAAATAACAATGCAAAAAACATGTGTACCTGCAGCAG
>JAHZMT010000074.1:0-22994 GCA_027743785.1 Sinhomidia bicolor
GAATCATTTAGAGTGCTTGTTTTCATACCATTTCCGAAATCCAGTTCTGAGTTATTGAAGATATTTCAGCAGCGAATAATATCGATCTCCTCCAAAATTCTCCTCCGACCAATTTTCTGACCAACCTTATTTCTCGTTTCGATTGTGCTTCTTTATATTACATGGGCCTTGGGATTTTTGTTGTCTGTGTGCATCTAAATTATGTCATAATCACAATTAATTTTGGAATAATTTTGCAAATACAAAATATTTATTTATTTTTCTAAACTCAATATACACAAAAGAAATTTTACTTACTGGTTTTATTACTAACAAATTGAATTTTTACTAACAATTATTTAGTAATTTATTGCATGTTCTTTCCCCCACTTGTTAAAAGCTTAACTTGTAACGTAAGTTCAATTACACATTATATAATTTTACCATTTTTTCTTCTTTTTATACATCAAATATTACTCTAAACTTATATTTTCAAACATGCTTATAACTTCTTTTTGAAAATCAACGTCCTCTTCAACTTGGAAAGATATTTTTAATTCACCAGACTTGAGCTTGTCCAATACTACTTTCTTTCTGGTGTTTAATTCTTTACTCAAGTTCTTTTTAAAGTTACTGGCAGTAGTACCATTTTCGCTACGCATAAAATTTGTCTTTCCAACTCCGAAGGCATTGGAAAATGATGCTAAATTGAATTTTTTATTTACCCATTTTCGTAATACCAAATCGGCTTGATGAACCTCATTCTCTGAACAAATTCTTCTCTCTCTTTCGATTTCTTCCCTCCTGTTATCATTTATTGTTAACGGGTTGTACAATGAATTTTTCAGAATATCTTCCAATATATGTAAATTCATTTCTGACTCTTCATTCAAATTTATTTGTACACAATATGTATCGCAAACATTCTGAAGAGGGTTGGGTTCTTCAAACTTTAATGCCATCTCCACAATCACTTTATGGGGAACTTGTAATTCAATAAGCCTACCCGAATTTCTGTGAATGCACGTTTTCAAAGTGGACTTGCAATAGATTAAACAGAAACCTACTTGTAACTGTTTTGCAATTTGATAAAAATCATTTCTCATGCTGTGGTAATAATTATTGTCTTCAATTAACATTATTAATTTTACGTCAACATTTTCAGAGTAATAGCCTGTTATTAATTTCAAAGTTTTTTCAACTTTAGACAGCAACGCGGAATTGGGCACTAAATCCGTACAATTATAGGATGAAAGTAATGAACGTAAAGACCGTAAATACTCATCGTTTACATTTTTGGACATTTTGACATTTACTGCTTCTTTCGCAAATTTGGTAACTGTTTCAACACAGTGAAGAAATTTTTTTCGTAAAAGTTTGGTATCATTCGCCTGTATACATTTTTCCTCATCATGAGGCTCTGCTGGTTTTAAAGTATTTTGTGATATTTTTGCTTGTACGTTTAAAGGAACATACTCATCAAAGGTAAATGTTATGAAATGCCATTTGGAGTAAGACTGTGATATTTTGTTTGCCAGCGTTGTTTTGCCACTTGCAGGCAAACCCATTAAAACCACAAGTGACACATTGTTTGTTTTAGGGGAAACCACAGACGATTCAATCGTATTTAACTCTAAACTACAACCTGCAGCCTCCATTGTTACAAAGTCACGATAAAACTAACAAATATGCGACCTGTTAAAACAGTTAACAACAGGTTACTATTTAAAATATTCTACAAACTGAAACGTACAAACAATATTACTACTACATACATACATAAACTTCAAAACCTTGTTCGAGATTTTTTTGGTATTCATATGTATTAACAAAACTCCAGTTCCACCTATAACTTAAATTATTATTAAAACTTTGTTGCTTGTTACGGCGACACTACTGTATTTGCAGCGGCGGCTTTTTGCGCAGCTTCTTGTTGCTGTTGTAATTCTCTTTGATGTTCTTCTAATTTCCGTTGTTGAAACCCAGGATTGATTTCTGCAAAAAATTCCATTGTCTTATGATTCACGTTTACAAATTTCTGAACACAAGTTGAGATACAAGTCGCCTCTTGATCATCCAAACTGCGTTGTGTCATATTATAAACGCATTTGCGGAAACAGCTTTCACTTATCTTGTTGTATAAGAGCAGAAAATCTTTGAGCTGCAAACGAATAGTCAGAGACGGAAATAAAAAATATGAAGCCTTAATTTTTTCTTAATCTCAACCTAATCCACTCTTATAATTTATAATCTCTAACTCACAATTTATACAAAACTCACCGTTCGAGCTTCGGTAAGGTCCATTACTGTGATGACTGATGATTTAGGATGAATATGTAAAAGCAACGCTTAACGTCAATAAGATCCACCGTCCATAGATATGTAGTAAAGTAAGACAAGTTCTTATTTTTCTGTAAAAACAATTTTTAAAAAATTAAATTTTAGTCGAGTGGTGGGTGGATAATTCCGATGTTATGGTCTTCAAAATTACTGTCAAATTCGTTCGCTTACTTCTGCCAATTTTGACTGGATTAATACATTTAAAAGAAACAGTATTCAAAATTCAACTAAATAGTTCAACAAACGGCTCTTATTCTAATTTAATTAATTATGTAGTCTGCTTCTGTCTTCAGAAAATTTCACAATTTATCAACTGGAGCTTTTACTCTGTTGTGAGCTAACAACGTAAACACGTGGACGTGGACAGCAAGTAGATGCAAGATGCTTGTCTCACAATCAGTAGTCTCGGCTCACATCACATCTGACCAAGTTGCATCAAATCAAGGCAAATAAATACATATATACGTATGAGCATTTGCTTATTCTTTTCCACCGTACGTTATTGTTATTAAGTTATTATGCATGTGTCATGTCACATACATTATAAAAACAGCATGATGAGGGATGTATTTGTATGTATGTGTGGCGGAGAAAATGTTGTCTGATTGTCTGTGTATTGTATATCTGTAATTCCGTATTTTGAATCCTGTCTGTCCAATCTCCAATTGATAACTTTATAACGCTTTAACCTGTTCAACTAAAATTTTGCAAAGAGATTAAAAATTCTTGACGGTTTTTGAGAAAATACGTTTTATAAAGTTTCAGGATTTTAAAAGGATTTTCATCATATCATGTAATAACTTATTTACGATTTGTAACTCATAATGGAAGTTGCTCTTTCTAATTTTGACAACTTGCAAGTTAAAACAACAGAACTGGGTTGCAAAAATATGACAATAATGAAAGAGGTAGACGAATGTTGTACAAATGAACGCGGAATACAAGCGAGAGTGCCTACACATGGCACTCCAACTTGATCCTTGAAGAAGCTTGCTAATTACGAGAATCGTCTTTGGAAATTATTCGATGAAAGGGAAAGTACCTATGATTGGACAGATCATTTTGGTGGTAATTAAACGCATTTTAAAATTGTATTAATGAAGGAAGTTTTTAAATGTAAAATATAACCGTATTTTAAGAATTTTATCAAGTTTGGTGCTAGTATTTCCGGTATTTTTATTCTTACTTGGCGTTAAAAAAGATTTGATATACGGATATAGATTCATACTAGGTTATAGGTAACTTGTTAATAACTTTATATAATAGATTGATTTCTGTACATTAAAATTAATATGTTATTTTATAATGAAATGCATTTACGCTATAATAATATCAAAAACAATAAGTGTGCATGACACGAAACAAAAATATTAATTAAGTATTTTTGCGTTGAATAACCAGTTCTCTGACAGCATTTTCACTACTCTTCAGGTCTCTTTCCAAATGTTCTTTGTTTGTCTGCAATAAAAAATGAATCATAATTCAATACAGAAAACTAATATTATTGTTGACGAGCCTGTTTCGTTTGCAGTAAAATCAACTTACCTCAAACACCTGAATTTTATCATTAAGATCGGACACTGACTTAGCTATTCCCTCCCGTACTTCTGGTATGCTGGATGCAAAGAAACAGCGCCCAACGCCTTGGTACACTTTTGTATCAGATTGTAACTTCTAAAATTCACATATATTGTAAACATTAACACAAACCCTACCCGTTTTATATTCAACATGCGCTACCAAAATGTGTTGTTCACACTGATTTGCTGTATGTAGTAATTCATAATCTGTACTCACAGCGACTTCATTATCAGTGATGGTTTTATGGAGAACATTGCGTTTTAATCCTTCGATTTGGGCATCAGAAAATTTAATTTTTTGATTTGTATCAATCATTTTCAGTTTAAGTTCAGCCAATGCCTACCACAAAAAAAGAAAATTAAAGAAAATTAAACTTTCGTAAAGTTTGAAGGAAGTCCTTGTAATGAAATACATATGTACAATGTATAGTAATGTTACGAAGTATAAAATTAAACTTAACCTTTTTCAGTTCCAAATCAACTGGTGGTGCTTGTGTAGCTGATTGACTCATGGTGCCGGTTTGATGAAGACTTGCACAAAAAATATCTTTATTTGATAAAAATTGTTGGACTAGCAAATTCAAGGAGGTGTGGTGTTAATGACACAGTTTCATGAAAATAGTAATTTTGAAATCAATAAAAATGGTAAATAGAAAAGGTCCGACTGTTTTCATTTCCAACTTTCTTTCTGTAGTGTCAGTGTCGAGTGCTTTGCTGTAATTTTGAGCATAACAGAGACTAGCGGGTTTGGCTTTTCAGCTATGGGGCATAATAACATACTTCTTAGAAGCAATGTTTAGAAAAGAAAGCTGAACAAAGACTTGCATATCATCAAAACCAAGTTTTGCAAGTTGGTGTCCGTCACCAAAACCCCAAACCCACCATTATTGTCGATTCTTATTGTTCAGCATGCTCTACCAGCGACGAGTACGACAGACGACAACTAGAATTTAACCTTGGTGTTTTCATCATTAAAGTTTTACAGATATGTATTATTTACAATTTTACTGAGCTATATTAATGTCGATTTAATTGCAGTCTTTACATGTCTTCTGTTAGTTTATTTTCAGAGAAATTTATAACAGAAAAGAAGCAGTCTTAGTGTACCCCAGTAAGACCAACAAACATTTTATTGTTTCAAATATAGCAAGTTCAGTTGTTGTGGCATAGTGGATAAATTGTAACGTTTTTTTGCATTTGTTTGCGGAAATTGTTAAATAACATATAAAAGCATAAATAAAAGTAAAAGTTGTAGAGTCGAGGACTAGCTTCGCCACGCCTACGTTTTAATAATAGCCTTGCTTATGCGCAATCTGAAGTACAAATGTATGAAGTCAACTCTTTTATATTATGTATTTTATCTTCCAGCAGTTGTTTCAAACAGGCTATTCGATTCAGTGAACGTAATAACTAGTTAGTTACAATTTTAAATCTCATTGGTGAAGTGAAAGTCTACAACGTAGATCTCGACACTACTGTTTGAAGAACATGATTTTAAACTTATTATTATGTTAGTAACCTGTTGTAAAAACAATTTTCCCGAAATCAAAGTGCCCGGTCAACATGTAGTTAATGACTTACTACAAGGCATTAGAAATTGTATGGCATTGTAGTTCAATAAATTAAGTGCAAAAGTAGAATCTTGGGTTTTTCATGCTCCACACCTTCCAAAAAGGATCTTTGTGTGTCGACAGGAATTCTCAAAATCGAATCCAATTCAAACACATAAAAGACAAGAATATCAGAACTTTATCCATTCATACTCTGTACCAGCCGAAATAGCTCTATATATCTACACTGCTCATTCAAGCATTCATCTGAAATTGAAATCTTATGTTTTGTACGTTCCTCTTACTTATTATTTGAACGTCTCCCTGCATGAGAAAGACAAAAGTTAAAAGCCAACGCAAACTAAGCACTTTCCAAGACAGACAAAGCCGTACGTGTATAATGTTAATGTGTTACTTTGCAAGGACTTTTCCCAGTTAAGCCACCTTTCTAGCAGCCCCATTTCAACTTGTACAGTTTTGCAGGTCTGTCTGTATATATAACAATGTTGTTACTAGCATGGAGTTGCTGTGTAAGTAGTATAAGAAAGCGTACAGAGCATGGGGAAAGGGGGGAAATACACCGTTGTATTTTCATGCTCTCTTTCTCTCTAGAAAATGTCATCAAGCGACTAGCGACCACTTTTCCTGTTTCTCCAACTCCATCTCACTCTTTCTCCATGTTGTATGTGCGACTGGATGAAAACAAAATGACAAGGAGCGCTTATCTCTTCTTCACACTCGATTTGAGTTGACGACGAGTACGATGTGACTCTGGCACTTTTCTTATATTACACAGTGTAGCAAGGAATAAAATTCACTCCTACCAGCAGAAAGTCTTATGAAATTTTATGGAACGAATAAACTAAAAATTGCTTATATTCGATTTTGGAACACTGTTATGCAATTCAACTTGGTTTCTGTAGCTGTACCGCAGAGTTGAGATGAACGAAACTTGCTGGGCAGTTTTCTATACTGTGTGCGTTAGCATAATATTATTATTATATACTGATGCAAATGTTTATGTAGTACACTTAAAATGAAAACAATGATTGCACCTCTCGAATAAAACATCTCTATTAAAGCTTGCATACATTATTGTTTAGTCATGTGTGTGGTTGTGGCTTTTTCATTCTCTGATAAAATCTAACTTTAGGAGAATTTTATATGAAAAACGGACATGGACGAAACACACGACAAGGGAATTCGTTCCTGGAAGAGCGTGAACAGTTTTACAATGTGATTTTAGTATTATTGTAGCAAAATGCAGAAGAGGCAGTTGCGTTTTTCTATCTTTGGCTTTCCAAATGAAGGGAGTCGGGAGTGTATATGAAAATAGAATAAAAGCCTTGGATTCACATGGGCACAGATCACAAATTAATGTTGTAATTGGGTCATTGTACGATTAAACCTCGGTAACCCGTTTAATAAACATTTTAATAAAATAAACCGGTGGTGGAAATCAAAAATATCTTGTTTATAAACATATTGGAAAAATTTATTCGATTTGTACAAAAAAAATTTTGAGGATTTTTTCCATTTGGGATAGAACTGTAGTACAGTTTCCAAATCCCAAAACCTTGGTGGCCTTTTCTTTTTGGATAGCTAATTCCAGAATTCATAGAATTCTGTACAATTCACATACTCTCAATCCCATGTTCCGGTTTACCTACTACTAAAAATCCCTTTTTGAGTCTACTTCCATTCTGTCTTGAAATGGTCTTTGTGTATGTCAAGCTTGTTGTAAGTAAGCTGGAACAAGTTCTTCCTTTTCTCTAAAAATAACATTTTCCCTGTCACTATCTCAAAAAATAATTTATCAATTAAGAATTTTATTTTCAATGTAGTTTTATGAGGCCTGCATAGTTTTACGATATGCTATAATTCCGACGGTGTTATGTCTATTACTTTCTTATATCCAGTGGAACCATTCTTTTGTTATCACTCTTATCAAGCTGCATGCCTTTATTCGAATAGTGCATAAAGAAGACCAAAGGACTGGATCACTGCAGTTTAGATTTCTTTTCGTATGACAGCGACACCTCTTTACTGAGCAATTAAAGTATTTAATGCACAATGCAACTTTTACCCAGCGTAGTTTTTTTCATTTTCAGACAAAGATTGTAGTCATACTCACTCTTTTCTATTTTACCCATCTGGGAATAGTGACCATGCAGGAAAACTATTTTCCAGATGTTCTGGCTTCCAAATATGGCCAGCGAATGGCAGTTCAAAAAGTTGTCGTTTCGAAAGGAAAGGCAACGGCAGTGATTTCGTCTCAATATCAACAAACTACATGGGGTAAGGCGAAATACTTTGGTCTTCGATTGCTCATGGAATATCTTCTCATGTGCAACTCTGTGGCTGAGTACAGATCAGCGTTTCTTGCCCTTGTACTCTTAGTTTATGGCACTTTGCAAGTCATTTTCTGGCTTTATCTTCCAGTCAAGAAAAAAGATGGGAGCGACAGTCAAAGCTCAAGTGACAGTGATAATGCTTCGAATGTGAATGAGAGTGATAATGACATAATTGATCATAGACGGTAATACAAGTGAAAAGACAGTAAATTTACTGTATAGTTGAAATGAAAAATGCTTTATTGTTTAGTTTGATATTATTTGAATATATTATCGAATATTAAATAAATTATGTGCCTGAGTTATTCTTTAGTTAAAACATTTAATCAATCACTTATCCATTTTTTCGTGTTCACCTTCCACCTCCTAGTCCACCAAAGAGCAATGAGGCTAGAGGAACAAATTCTATCTTGGCTCCTGTTTACCAAAAAAATAAAATAAAGATGGTCCAACGAAATGAAGGAATTCACGGGGTTTTAAGTGGTAAAATGTAGTTATAAAATAAAATAAAATCTTTAATCACTGAAAGCCTTTCATAACAAACGTTTGGAAGTTTTTATTTTTTAAAAGCTACCTTACGGTCGTCCTGTGGTTTACAGAGCAAAATAATTTCATTAAAAAATTATTTTGTGACTAAAACCCGCTTTTACACTGTAAAAAATACAATATATATAATATAACACATTTTACCTGGAAATGGAAAGTGGAGTGGACTCTGCCTCGATGTAGTTGATGTGGCTGAAAAACATTTAAAATAAATAATGTATGTAGTAGAAATGGAATGTACCTATACAAAATACACAATGTTGAATAAAATTGAATCAGTGTTAGCAGAGCAGTTTACTCGGTGATGCTGTTGTTGTTGTGCAGTCTTCACCCTCACAATGTGCTGTAGTGGTTGCTGAAGTTGTCGTAGAAGGATGAGACGGTCTTTCTTTAAGGAAAATTATAGTTGCGAATGCACAATGGACAATCGCAAGACAAAAGAGAACACTTACAACTTTCTGTTGAGCCATTTCAAAATATTTAGCTTTACTTTTCTGGAAGTAGTTAAAAATCAATTTTCGAAAATGTATTTACTTTGAGGAGTTTTGGGTAAACTCACCATCTAAATGATTTCTAAATGTGAGATAGATTTGTTTTTATATATAAGTATTGCATTATAATTTAATTCATTACTCAGAAATGGTCCCTGGTACGTAAGAGAAACTTTTTTTATGGCAAGAATGACACTGCTCCAGTTTTAAAATATAATTATGCGGCTGAATCATTTATGTAAAATTATTATATCATTCAACATTCATCCAGTATCAGGCGTATGTAATGTAGTACCAGATTTCTTTAATGTACGTATTCGCTAACTATAAAACAAAGGTGTATAGTAAAAAGCAGTAAAAAACAAAATTATGCGCATGTTGTTTTCATTGTTTTCATGCGAAATTTTATTTACAAATTCTAATCTTGCTGCTGTAATTTATCATAATATTAATAATACAAAATACTTCATAAATCATTCAATGCTCACTTGTGTGTAGTCAAATGAAATGATCAATGTCTGTATAAAGCGTATAATATATTTACGTCTCTCTCCTACCGTTATCTATTACACCGTGGTATCATTGATACGGGCTTCTTCCAATAAATTGACACTCATAAATAATATTGGTAGCAGCACTAGCCGTACAACATCAACTTACTTGTTAATGTAGTCGTTGGTGCTACGTACATCATCTACATAATACGTCTACTATACAATACACGCTCAAATTTTATTGATTTTCTCGCCTTGGTCTAAAAAATTTCATTTTTCCAAGGATAAAAAACCAGAAGTGACACTACACCATATTTGCTCATGGACCACATCTTCATCTCATTTCATTTTAATAATAATCATCATCAGCCACAATTCTGCGGACCAGCAACCACAACTGAAGATACCAACCTTGCTTTACAGGCAACATTACCAGAACCCGGAAGATGCCTTGAAGCAACTTTCCGTGCATACAGCTTTATTCCAAGCTACTTACATGATCAATTTTAGTCAGATTGCCGTTCAGAGTAAGGAAGCAAGTGAACCAGAAAGCGTCTGGCTTTTCATCGATATAGGTGGTGGTAGTTACTCTCGCTCTTTTTTTCTTCCCTCCATAATATTCTCCTCTTAGTCCGCTGTCAGCCAAAATCAACAAACGTCTTCCTCCTGTCAATAAAATCCAATGAAAATGTGAGCACTACTGTGATGTTGGTGACTGACTTTAGCTACCCAGGGTTTTTAGGAGAACAAAATCTTTTTGAATCCAATAGCATCGTTTGTCGTACGGTATTTGTATGTGGTCGTTGCGCTTTCTTCGGAAGCTTTCATGATCTAGCTCTGGCATGTAAAGTAATAAAGTACGGGGTTTCTACTCTTTCGCTTTTGTATTCTGGATTAGTTTTGAATGAAAAAATGTTTGTACATAGAGTGTACACATACTGCTGGGCTCCTGTGAGCTGATTTCCCGACAAGGTGGCAAATACATGCTATACTTGTCGATTTCGAATATCTTTAGAAAATATATCATTTTATACAGTGTAAAGTAGCCTAATCCGCTATTGAACACAGTACTCATATATTGATGAGGTGACAGACAAGTCACTTGAAGTTATCAGTACTTGAGCAGTTGCGGCAGTACCAAAATGATATTACTGAACAGAGATTTACTGGAATGTTCTAAGGTCCACAATATATCAGGATTAGGAGCAGAGCTTTGAGCGGCTTTATCGTGTCAGATTCTAATACGTTTGAGAATGGCATGTCCATAGATGATGAATTGATACGTGACCAAATGACCAAAAACTAAAACGACCGCACGTATTCTGGTCCGGACTGTTTTCACTCTTCAAAATGTGTTATTATATGATTGATGGAACATGCCCAGAGTGTGGATAAGTAGACCGTGCATACATGACTACATGATTCCCGTATCATCATCACCATCCTCACGATTCCAATCTCATCGCGAAAATCCATTTTAACCAGATTGCATCTATTCTGATTCTACAGAAAAAGAGAAGAAAAAAAAACTTTTTTAATACGTGTGTGTAGCTTGGTGTTCTTCTAACAAAGTACTGCGTACATAAAAGAAGCAGAATAGAATATAAAATGTACGATTCTTGAAAATAGACACAGCCCATTCTCAATCCCTTTTCTTTTTACTTGGAAAAAAATACGAGTTGAAAACAAAACTAAAAAAAGTTTCAGTTCAAAACTTTTATTCTAGCGTGGTCGAGATTTTAGAAATAATAGAGAAAATGTAAAAGAGAATGAAAGAGAGCGAATAACAGACTAGACCACAAGAAGAAAACTGTGAAACAGATTCATATCGTGTGATCATCGTGATCACCATCATCATCATCTCTCTCTCTCTCTCGCTTTCTTATTAACCGAATTGAATTTTATACTAGTGGAATGTGATATGTGTTTTATGTACATTTAATAGGTATACAAAAGAAATGGCGGTTATGGAACCAGCGTTGGTACGTGCTTTGGATTCGAGAACAAAGTGAGTTTCAGTTTTGAAAGCATGAAGAATAAAATGGGGAAAAAATAGAGAAAAGTTTTGCGGCTTCAACGAAGCGGAGAACATGAGGATCATATTAGTCGTCTGGTACACAAAAGTACGTAAAAGTGTGGTCATATTATTATTATGCATATATGGAGACAGGGAAGAAGGAGTAAGTATTATGTAGGTACACATACATACATATATACATCCTTACCTATATACAGACGTGTATGTAGTGTGTATATGTGTAGTATGTAATGTACTCCATTTACCAATCCAACTGATACACGACTGACTATAATATAGAAATGTGAAAAGGAAAATCCCATCACGAAAGGAAAATCTCTTCTCTTCCTCATTTTCAAGCTTTGTCATAAATATAATAATACTCTTGAAGAGAAAAAAGTCTTTCTCGAGAGCGTTATTGTTGCGTACACACTAGTGTACAGACACAGACTTTCCCCAATACATGTATAATAATATATGTGTGCACATGCAGTATGTGGTAGTAGTAGTAGTAGTAGTAGTGTTGGCCCGGGACAGTAAACTATAAAGAAGAAGAGCTCAGTAAAAGAAGCAGTAGTGTAATAGCAACAACACAAGCACAACTCAATCTCTTTGTGGATTCATCCGTATCCATGAACCTGCACGTATCCTTTCTCGGTGATCGGATACAGTGCACACACACAAGCAAGTTGGCAAAGGAAAAAAAGAAAAAAAAGAACTTACTCTTTTAGAAAAGCATGCATGTTCCACATTGAACGGAGAAGCCACACTACGAAAAGAGGTATCTCTCTTTATAGGACCAGTAGCTCTACAACCACCATCACCACTACTCCATACCGACACCACTGCCGTCGCCACCATAAGCTTTTCCTCGGTTCTTTGGTAAACCAAATCGTGGAAAAATGAAATATTATAAGTATAGGTTTATGCTTTTAAAAAGGACTTGTACTCATGGTCTTATTTCCCTCTTGTTTTTCTCTTATTTTTTTTAGTATTTTTTGCATTATTACGTGTCCCATCTTCCAGTATTGGTTAAAGAGAAAGCACAATTTCCCGGATTGGTACTCGATTCTCTGAACAGAGAAACACATAGAATCATCGGTGTATTTTACATCTCCGCTCATTCCGTTTATACTTGAAGCATTGATGATGATATATCAATACTCATTTCCAGAAATCGGTTTCCTAGTCAGAGGACAGGCAACCAGACTGCATGGCTCCTGGAAGAGCAAAGGCACAAAAAAATGCTACCGCCACTACTATCAAGCAGACTCAATTTCGTTTCTTGTAAATTGTAGTCTTGACTGTTTTTTCTTCTTCTTTCTCGAGAAAAACTTCATTTTGAAATCCTTTCAATAACTCTGTGTCCTCCTCTCTGGATGTATAAACACGTACATCATACAAATACAACTATCAAGTGTAGGTATATAGGTACATAGATTATATAAGTAATAATATTATAGATATTGGGTAGTTTAACTTTCTTAGCAATACTACACCATTATATATTACGTAATAATAATACAATCATCATATCATAGACTCATATAACAAAACATTGTCAGTAGACAGGAGAAAAGAGGATATATTATTTAATGTGCGAAGAGAAACCAGAGGAAAATAAAGTTTTGCTGGAGGAGCTGAGTTGACTGCAAGAGTGTGACGATGATATGAAGCTGCAATATATGTATAAGTATATGTTCGTGGCTAAAACTCTAAATGTGTGCTTTTTTATTTCACTTCTTCTTCCAGTTTTCCTGCTCCTTTCACTTTTTTTTCTCTCTCTCCCTCTCTTCTTCTATCACTGTACACAAAACTTACTGCTGGCAAGTATATTATATAATGTAATATGCTCCCTGCTCTCTCTCTCTCTCTCACTACTCCCGTTCTTTTTGTTCCACTTGAGAGAATTCTCCCTTTCTCCCATCATCATCGTGGTCGTCGTCATTGTGAAATGCTATGAATAAAAGTGAGTGAGCACACTCAGTTTTTTCCCTTTCCCCTTCATCCAACAACAAACACGTTTCGCTTATTTTTCCTTATTGCTCTACCACTTTCTTCACGATTTTTCCCTCATGACAATGATGATGATGATGATGACGACGACGATGAGGATGATAATAATATACATTTACATAGAATGGGACCATCACGATCAACTAACAAAAATTTATTTATATTGTACATTGTGTTGTACTGTATCAGTATATTATAGTTTTTTATATAAATTTTTTGCTTTGTAGTATCACTGTACTGTCTATATAATGTTTACTTGGGAGAGTTTCCTTCTGAAAAACTTTGCATTTTATTGCACAGTCCCCTTGTGCCTTTTTGTCGGGTTGTTGTCCCATTGCAGCGCTAATGCTCCCAGCGGAGCAGTTTTCAATATGGTTTATTTGTTTATATTTACAACATGCGTTTTTTGTATGCATGTTGTATCAGTCGTAAACGGGGAAGAATGTTTTCCAGGGTAAAAGTTGTTCTGAAAAATTGTGATTGCAGATGGAGAAAGCATATTTTTCATCGCCATTTGCATGAAACAAGGAAAAGGGTTGATCTCCTTATGATTGCATCTCTGGGGACTTTTTTGCCTTGTGATTTGTTGTTTATTTTTTTGCTATGTATGTATATGGATATGTATAAATCATATACATACTTGTATATTATGTATCTTGTATTTTGTTAAAATAATGGTAGTAAGGAAGGGTTATGAGAAAGGGAGAGATTTTCATAATTGAAAGTTAAAATGGTATTTGAGCCATGCAAGCTAAAAAAAATTCACAAAAATACAAGGCAAAAAGACCAACAATTTATTTATTTTTTATTTTTTTGCTGTTGTGATAACGGATATTTATTTCGTTTTTGTTTGCTTTTTCCTTCTAGTTCAATAAACAGTAGCAGAATTTTGCGTAGTGCGTTTATCCAATGTATAAATCTATCAATTTGTTACAAACGTCTTAACGGCTATTTGGGTAGTGTTATAGAGTGTTTTACATGTTTCAGTGGGTGGCATGATGCAGGCATTTGTGGTATTTTGGCCATTTCGGAATACACAAAAAAGTAGCCTCACAAATTATAATATAGCATCATGCAATGTGTATGTGTAGTGAAACACATGCGTTGCATGGAATACTGCTCTCGTCCGGTCCGACAGGATAAACTCTGTCTGTAGGTTTTTACATTGTGCAGAAGCTTTAGATATTTTAAACATAACAGTTTATTTATTCCATTTATACAAAATATGATGTACTCTTTACGCAACAAACCAATAATATGTTTCAGCTTCAATACCTTTTGGAATTAAAACCAGCCAAAAACTTTCTACAGTCTTCAGCTCCAGGACAAGTAGCAAAAGGTAAGGTAGGATAGGCACATATTATAAAAAGAAAAGGCCCATTCTGTGCATCCCGCATTATAGAAAACAAGAACGACAAAGATCCCAGCTACTGCAACAACCGACGAATACAATAATAATACGTGATACACTGGTCCTTTGTGAATCTGCCTGCCTCCCTGCTGAATATTCCTCTTTTTTCCCCTCATGAATCCAATGGAACTATCACACATTTACATGTACATTGCATGTACTAGTGAGTGTGCATATTATTAGTAGTACTCGTATGTTTTTATATCTTTTTTTCTACTTGGTAATAAAAATAATAGTAATATATAATGAAATATTATATTCCGCAGGAATTATTAATTCGATGCCCTGCCTGTCCACAAAATGGCGAAATGTAATAATAATAATAATAATAATAGCATGTAACTTTCACTCCCTTACGCTTCCACCTCACTTGGCTTTTCAAGAGAAAGTTTTTCTTCCGTGCCTTTCACTCGACACAAAATATACCGTCGTCGTTGTCCTCACCTCATATCCTATAATGACTAACGATGAGATGGCTCTGTACTTGGAGCGTTTTTTGCTTTTATACTGCAACAAAAGAGAGCACAATGGTAATAAATAATAATAATAAAGCTTCCTCTTTCTCTGCTTATACTCTTGTTCGACGTCCTCATCGTTGTCGGTTTCCTTCATATTATTATAGCATTGTTACATGTTCCAATATGCAAAATTGTGTGTGGTCGTCATTAGTTAGTTAAATGTATATCGTGACTCATTTTTGGTTTTCCAATGAGCAACGATCATCATTATTATCATCATAATAGCAATGTGTAATCGGCCTTGTCATCATCATCAACCCGATCGTCGCTTTCTCTCTAGCTCTCTAGTTACTACATCTCTCTAGTTTTTTTCTGATTTCTCACGAGTCAGTATTCTCTCCAGTGATGTGGGGAAAAGCATGCACAACTTTGTATTATAATAATCATATCATCATCATCATATCATCGTTATGAAGCAAATAACCAAGCAATGAGTTAGCACATGCATATAGAAGGAGAAGCCGTCGTTGCGCTTTACGAAGGAATACATAAGCAGATGAGAAGGAGGAAGAAGAAGAGTGTATATACTAGCAAGAAGCCTTTATCATCATCATCGTCGTCGTCGTCATCATCATCATCATCATCATCATCAGCAGCAGCAGCAGCAGACGAGCATGTAAAACGAAAAAAAATAAAATAAAAATGTACCGTTGCTGCCGTTCCGATTTTGCAGACGTATGCCCATCCTCCTGGACGACATGCCAGCCAATCCCATACTCACTAATAAACTGACTGTATATGCGAATATGAGTGCTTCTTCTTCCTGAAGCGGCAGCGAGTAGTATAAATTTACGCTAACGCTGCTGTGAAAGTTAACGCATATCATGGCATATTAAGTGTGGCTCTCTATATGTATAGCGCACGTTGATTTTGCAGTGTCCCAAAAAGAGGAGAGCAGTGGCGTGTTGAAGCGAAAAGCAGAAACGATGAAGAATAGCTTGAGAGAGGGAAAGAAAGGAAGAGAAAGAAAGAAAGAGAAAAAGAAAGGAGAACCCTTTGCCTTCTAGCAAACAACTGCTGTGATGCTGCTGGCTCTGGAAAGTTGTAGCATAGTAAATATATGAACGTGATGAGAACGAACCTCCCTTTTCTACCCCTTGCTTTTCTTTTGCCTTCCACAGCAAACAACTGCTGTGATGCTGCTGGCTCTGGAAAGTTGTAGCATAGTAAATATATGAACGTGATGAGAACGAACCTCCCTTTTCTACCCCTTGCTTTTCTTTTGCCTTCCATGAACACTTGATCAGGAATGAAGGCCGTTTACAAGTAGCAATATGTAAGCATTCAGGGAGATGTAGCAGGAAAACTATACGCTATTCTAGTGTGTTCCAGCGTGATTTCATGTTTGCTTGACAGTCTGCAGAATAGTAGAAAGCTTGCTGCTGAGGTTGAGGACGCTGTTGGCTGAGTGGCACATTAGGTACAAGACATAATTGTTGTTTGTCATACACATTATCTGCCTGCCGCGCATCCTGTACTGTTGTTACCTTTTAGACTGACCACCATGTTCTCATGTGTTTTCATAATTGATCTGATTAATCTTTTTAAGTTGTAAAATTATAAATTATTTGTACAGCATGGCATTTCATCTTTACTGGAAAAATTGCAGAGGGTAAAAAAGTATTGTGTAACCGATTAGAAAAGTTATTTTTTAAATGGGTTTACTGCTAAACAAGTGAGGTTTATTTTGTTTTGTATAAAAGTGAAGAGACTGCATTTTTCAGTGTTTCTTCTCAGAACTACTCATCGTATTTAAAGTGATCTGGTAAATATTTTTTTGGTTGGAGGAGAGACAAGGCAAGGGTGGCGGTGCCTCACCTTCCCCTCTCATTTCCTCTGCCACCACAGACACTGCTTGGCCTTGTCTGGCTCATGGTGGGCTGTTGGTTGTGTCAATGTGACTGGCAACAACAAGACGAACAACAAGATGAACCGGTGGAAGACTCTCCCGAATTTACATATTCTTCAGCAACATCAGCAACACAACAACACGGAGAACAACTTCATTCAACAACTTGTAACGACAATGACGAAAAATGCAATACAACTCCAAGAGTTTCTCCATGTAGCGAAATCAGCAGCAGGCAACAGTTTGTACGGAGACCCGATAATCGAGGAGGAAATATTAAAGAGGAAGAATTTCATTCCACAATCCATAAAACATTTCCTTGCAACTCTTACCCGTGTCTACATACTAATACTCACGCTGGTGCCCATCTAACTCCCACACACGAGAAACAGCGGCATTTTTTGTCAGATCAGCAGGAGGAACAAAAAACCGCCCCAACTTCCACAAAAGCAACAAGACCACCACCGCTGCTTTCTGGAGACAGAGAAAAGCCGGAGTGGGATTGGGATCGTCGTCTAGAGAAAACAAGCAACAGTAGTAGTGCCACCTCCACCGCCACCAGCATCAACCCCAAAAAAACTGCTTTTCCTTCCCGTGCTACTGCCAACAACCCTAGTTTTTCTAGCGTAAGAAAAAACTTTGAAATAAGTGTGTTCTCTCCAGAAACTGCAACTGTGAAAACAAAAAGGGAAAAGTTGGTTTTCTGTGCACCAGCTGGTGAGAGTGATTTTTTGACGGAAGCATCTGTCGGTGTTGATCCTCTACTTCCCTCGTCATCAGCATCAGTGAGAGGTATACCAGGTGTAGAAGACTATTTTTCCTCAGAAGATGACACTTTGTCATCATCCTCCTCTTCCTCGTCATCATCAACCTCATCCACGTCCTCCGTCACGCGTCAAGAGAAGCAGTCACTGTTGAGCAAGAATCCAGAACATCGAAATAACTGTTACAACAACTATTACTGTGGTTCAGTGAAAAAGAGCGGGGGCAGTTGCAGTAGCAGCGGTGGTGGTGGTGGTGGGAATGGCATCACCGTCACGGATAGAAATTGCCGAGGAGCCCATTATCAACTTCAGCGCTCTTCATCTTCTTCGTCAATCGTTGGCGACAATAATAACTACCACTGTAATTACAGCACTGTTGCACCAGCACCCAGTCAAAGTAAAAGCATGAACATTGCTGCCACCAGTGTCACAGGTGCTCTTGAATTTATTCAAGATAAAGTCAAGTCCTTTCAAGTAAACTACTTTCGTAAACCAAATAAAAAATCTACTACCACAATGATGACAATAAACAGTCGAGATAGCGTCAACAACTGTAAATAGTAAGTGAATGATAATAATAATAATATGTATATATATATATATATAATATATATACTGACATGGAGTTTTATCTCTTTGAATTTGTGGCCTTACATAAACACAATAACTAAATCAAATGGAGTGACTATAAAAATAACAGAAATCATGACAATAATAACCATGATCTGATCTACATTAGTATGCAAGCACAAGAAAATACTGCGCACATTGCACCTCTCTCCGTGTACCTATTATGCACATATACTCCGTTATTACCGTTACACTAGAGGATGCCCGTTCCCCATAATACGGGGCAACAAGAGACGCATGGGATAAAACTTTCAGTACAACTGCTTGATTAGCCTCCTACGTCTTTGCTAACCTTCCAGTCTAGCTTAGCTAGTTTTCTTTCTTTCTTTTTGAACTCGACGAGAGGGGAGCAGAAATGGGAAAAAATAAATTTTTCTGAATAATATTTTTCGTCTTCAAGCCGACAATAATAGAAACTGGATCAAATTTCGAAAAGTTGACAATAAATTTCAGCTTACAAACTTTAAGAAACGTACTGTTTAAAAATTATACTACAGATTCATAATATTTGTTATAAAAATTTATTAACCGTTATAAAGTGACAATAATAATAACAATTTTTCTAACAAAATTATTATACTTAAAGTAAAAGTGCACATGTATTTTACGCTATATGCTTTGAAGATTTACAATGCTGCGTAATAACATTAGCTAATAATAATAATGATAATAACAATAACAGTCATTCTCAAAAGTGCGGATGACGATGCAGCAATTGGTGATTTCTGAAGCTTGAAAAAAGGAAATACGTTAATACACCTGTGTAATGCATGCAAATATCCACGCGATATGCATTTTTGCTCACGACGATGCGACAGTGATCGCCGCTGCTGTTATATCGCTTCAAGCACATTTTACTATTTGTACTCAATTCAAAGTACTTTCGTACTATATTACTCTATAGACTAGAATATTCTTCTGCTCTTCTCTTTATGGTTTCTGGTGTGAGCGTTAAAAAATAATAGGAAGATGTTCATATTTTTTTGGTAGTAGGAAGGAGCATCCACTACCGCTACTACTTCTAAGCGACTAAAATTACTACCCATAAAGAAGCACAATTATTACAAGCAAAAATAAAGTATATTTTGACGTAGTTGCTCTCTCTGAGGATTTCACTTGTCACATCCAAATGAGCAAGAAGAGTCACTACTACTGCTACTCAAAGCTATCAAAAGCAAGGAAAAATGATATGTATTATACATATAGTACTTTATAACGATATATAACAGATTCATCATTGTAAGTGAATCCACACCTCTATATAGACTTCCTCTCATTCTCAGTCACCATCGTCATTTGTCTCTTTGCATAAACTAAACTCCCTTTTACTGCCTAAAATTTGCGATTCCCCTTTATATTATTGTCATCATCAGCAATGTAAAAACAGAAATAGATGGTCTTGGCGATGATGACAGCAGCAGTATCTCTGTACGCTGATAATATACAAAGTAAATAAGAAAGTGTTTTAAAAATGAAGGAATAAGAGATAGTCTGCATTATGCATGCATACATGGTTGCATAAGTAAAAAATAATACTGTGTACATGCACTTGGTCTTTAGTCATTGCGTTGCATCGTAGTCCGTTTTTATTATCGTCATTTTACTATTTGCATTGCTGATGAAAAATTCATGGCAGTAAGAAGCAAATGGACTTTGCTCAATATATTAACAATTATTTTTTTATACAATATAAAGAAAAAAAATTGGCAAGTCCAAATCACTATCATTGTCATCCCCCGAGCAGGTTGAAAGCAACATTACACTATTCTTGTAAATCTATATATCAAATTTTTTTTGCAGTGTCAGCGTATTGAATTATTATTTTTGGCGTTTCTAGCAAAAACTCGATATAGCTTAAAAAGATTTATTTTCCTCTCAAATTGAGATACAGTCGTACATATACTTTTATACTGTACGTTCATACATACATACATGCTATACGTATGTATATACACAAGACTTTTGGCACACTTGAGTGCGTATATCAATCTGTTTGTGACGCCATGTAGGTACTTGGGAAAAAGGGAATGGTGATGGTGACTGAAAGTGAGCGAATGACAGGTAAAGCACGCACCACTTGCCGAATACAAGGATATTCTCTTGAAGCTCTTTTCATTACAAAATAGTACGCTGAGAGTGTGGCTCTTAGGATAAACGTCCCTGTGTGTAGTAATATAGCGCGGCGTAAATAGTGTCATTGTTTTCAATTTTTCTTCTTGAATTGGCGTCTCCTCCACTCACCAATTAGTATTTACGCTACAGCTGTGAAAAGTGACTATTGCGTACCACCACCAGAAGTCGATAAGTTATAAAAACAAATACTGCGGCTTCCCATCTGCAGAGATCAGATTTACCAATAATTTGCCCAAACTCTGTATCCCTGACTGGGTCTTCACTCAAAAAAACGTTTGCATTTGTGTGGGCTTTTTTTTCAAAGTCTTTTCAAGGCGTCTCAGTTGAGGTGAGAAACCATAAGACACGCAATAAAAAATAGTGGTAAAGCCCTGTGTTGTGTTTAGAGAGTCGTTAGGTTGTGATATGATTATATTATGGTAATGTGAGGAAATTATAGTTGCCCAGCTCTCGGCAGTTGGTGGTACAATATGGTTTTTATTGTTTGTTGTGGGGAAGAAGGGTGGTAACGACCTCCTGCTGGTGCTACTGATGTGAGTATCGTGCGAGTGGTAATATTATATCCTCATCAAATTACTCAGTTTTCGCTTCTTGTGTTTTTCCTGGATGTCTTGTACTGTCTGGAATCTGGAGATGGTGTCGTTTATACCGTAAACAGTAGAGTGGGCTTATTCCAACAAATTATGACGGTTTTTACGAGTCAAATGATAAATGCGAAAATACTGCCAACAACGCTTTTATGAAAGTGCAACAAGACATAAGAACGCAGTGTATGTAGTAATTTGTTTTGACAGCATCTCCTTAAATAGAAATAATTGATCAAAAAGTGTGACAAGTGCATACCTACAAACTCAAGAAATATATTTCCATCTCGAACGCTTTTGTTGTATGAAATAGTAAGGGAACAAATAATTAGTCAATAAAGACCCGGTGTTTATTGTTTGATGTCATGTCTTACCATAATCCTACCACCAAAATAACAACTACTACCTTTGCCAGCAGCAGCATCAGCAATAGTAGTGGGTGCAGTGCTCGTAGAAGAAGACGGAGAAGATTTGCATCGAGCAACGAAAGTACAGGAACACCACTATACCAGTCCAATCCATTGTCATCCTCTACGATAGACACGTTACACAGCGCTTCTGACGAAATCAATAAGAAACTCGTAAAAAGCAAATTGTCCTTATCTTCACCGTCGCTGCCCATTATATTTTTAATTGCTGTTGGATCCCTGCTGCTTGGACCGAATTCAGGTAAGAAAAAAAATATATTGTGTTGCCAAATTTAATGCGAAAGCTAATAATTATTATTATTGTTATTTTACTTCCCTTTTTTGATTAATAAAAGAAGAATTGGGACAATCATATTTTTTACGATATGCATCAAACAAGTAAATAAGTATCACGTATAAATCATGACAAACGTATCGCATGCATGTATCGCGCAATAAATAAACTATATACCGTATTGGTTCCGGCATATTCCTCAATATATTTTATTTAAAAATTTTAGGGGATATGTTTGCCGGCTTGTTCGTTGACCTTTTTTCACGTGTTACAAATTCATATGACCACAGCAATTAGACGGCATGCATTCATATATTTCAACCCCAATCGAGATAGGTCAGATTCGTTTACATTATTTGTTAGCGAGCAATTGTTGTTTGTCTTCATTTTTTGTCTTGTTAGCATATTATAGCACGCCTGATGACAACATTCACTTTGCAGAACAACACATTACCTATCATTCCTACATCTTGCAGTTTGCTTTTGATAATATGCAGTGGTTATTTTTTGGCGAAGATGTATAGGTATTTGTAATTTTTATGCGATGATCACGAATATAAGGAGAGGATGACGACGACGACAAGTCAAGATAGATAATGCACATATAATGCATACATTTTTTTCAGGCGGAGTAGCAGTTGGCACTCCAACAACAGGAGTAACAAAAAGGCAACAAGACAAAAAACAATCTGTCATTTTTAGGAAGCTGTACTTGTCATCAGAATCACAAATCTTGTTGCTCGCACACAAACATTCGTTGTAGTGGCCATCTGCAAAATCTTATTATTATTAGTGTGTAATGACAGCACATTATTATAAAGTAACCAAGCTAGCTGTGATGACTAATGACCATGCAGTTGGTTGCCTCTTATTATCATTCTGATTACAAAAACATGAACAATGATTCTAATGTGGGGTTAGGTCGATAAAAATAATGGGTAATAGGCAGCCCCCAATTTACTAGATTTATTCCTGCTAATAATGATAATAATAATTGTTTATATCTTTTTTTAAAAAAAATATGCAGTAATTCTTA
>JAHZMT010000075.1:0-12211 GCA_027743785.1 Sinhomidia bicolor
TTTTTTTGCGAATTTCTATGAAAATGCATGAGCGGAGAACTCCAACTTTAACAAGAAGCTATATAGCTCTTCTCACACTTTTTTCAGTTTTTGTCTGAAAAAAATACGCACACCGCCTAACAAAAATCCTTTGTCGATATTGGTGGTGGTGGTGCTACTGCATACGAAGGAAGAAGACGAAGAATAAGGCGACGGTGGTGGTGGTGGTGACAAGAAAAGTAGCAAACCGTTGTTGTACAAGACGAATGTTACACCACACAAGGCAAGGAGAAGAAGAGGAGAGAGCGGCTGAGGAGGATAAATGTAAAAACTTGGAAAAAAAATATCGGACTGTGACTATGAGAGATGATGTTGGTGGCGGAGCTGGTGTTCCTGCTCCTTTCCAGAACAGCTATTCACGGAGACTCTCTGAGGGATGCATCTACAGCCATCAAGACTCATGGCAAAGGTCCCACACGAGTAGTGATGACCATGATACACAAGAGTTCTCAGATTTAGAACAAACCACCACCGCTTCCACTTCTTTTTCCACTACTGCTGCTGCTGCTGCTACTGCTGCTCGGCTGCTTGACTTTCTCCGGCTCATGTGGCGGCTATCCGACAGCAGAAAGCTGCTTGCATGCCACACGTTACGTTATGTAACCGTAACGGGCTTGTGGAGGTAAACCGCCTTCGTCTTACCTCTTTATCTTTTTATTATTATTATTAAACACACTCACTACGGATATCTATTCTCTGTGTGCACTTTTCCAACAGCACACCACACTCTTTTACATAATAATAATTTTTACAACTTATTAGCGCCAGCTTCTTCTACGGCACACACACAGACACAGAGAAAACTTTCTTTTTTTAAAAAAAAGTTAGACAAGCCGACCTTTTTCATTCTTCATAATTACTGCACCCGACAAACTATTCGGTTTTAACGTAAACTTTCACTTGAAGATGCAAATTAGCAGAAGAACCCCGACATACCAATCATCATCAACGTCACAGATATTATGTATGTATGTACACGTATTACTGAACCAAGTGCACAGAAACTCGGCACCCACTTATACAACTTGACTAGCACCTACTCCAATTAATTTCTCTGTTTCTCCGCAGACATCAATCCTCGTGGTGGTGGGCAACTCGATAGTTTGACATTTCACATATGTAGGGTGGCTTTGCCAAGAAGTTATTCCATTATCACATTCTTCGCCACAGTTTTTTATATACGGCTGCTGGTATTATTATTATTATTAGGAAAACCCGATTTTATCAAAGGGTCCTTCATCAAATAAATAGCAAGTAATGCGATAACCTGATCTTTTCATGTTGTTAAATGACGATTTCTATAATAAAAAGTCACAGATATTATGTATGTATGTATACGTATTACTGAACCAAGTGCACAGAAACTCGGCACCCACTTACAAAACTTGACTAGCACCTACTCCAATTAATTTCTCTGTTTCTCCGCAGACATATCAATCCTCGTGGTGGTGGGCAACTCGATAGTTTGACATTTCACATATGTAGGGTGGCTTTGCCAAGAAGTTATTCCATTATTACATTCTTCGCCACACTTTTTTTTATATATACCGCTGCTATTATTATTATTATTAGGAAAACCCGATTTTATCAAAGGGTCCTTCATCAAATAAATAGCAAGTAATGCGATAACCTGATCTTTTCATGTTGTTAAATGACGATTTCTATAATATAAAAAATTTCTCTCTTCTTTTACTCAAGTAGTTGTCCTAGAGTGTGTGGTGGCGGTGACGGTGGTACATTCTTCCGAACAAGGAGAAGAAATAAAGTATCCCCCACAGCAAAAACTTTTCTGCTGCCACATAGGATGGGCAGACTCATAACTCATCATCATCATCATAAGGTAAACTCTAATCCTCTTCTGGAGGAAAGAGCAAACTCTTTTTTCTCGAGCAAACCTGTATTTACAGGAAGAGCGGATAGAATTTCTGAAAAAAGGAACCTCCTTTTGCCGCGGCACAAACACACTTTCTCCTCATCTATGCAGTAGTAGTAGCGGTCGTCGTGGTGTAAACAGACTTGTAGAAGAAGAAGAATAAGAAGAAGAAAAAGAAAAGCACCCCATAACCTTTCTCCAGTTTTGCTTGTCAGTTTTTCTTGCTGCTGCCGCTTCTTCTTCTTCTTCTTCGTTTTTCTGCTTCCTCCAGCCGTCCGTGAGTCAAATTCAAACTAATGCAATATATTTGAGCACTTATACATAACACCTGTATTTACAGGAAGAGCGGATAGAATTTCTGAAAAAAGGAACCTCCTTTTGCCGCGGCACAAACACACTTTCTCCTCATCTGTGTAGTAGTAGTAGTGGTCGTCGTCGTGTAAACAGACTTGTAGAAGAAGAAGAATAAGAGGAAGAAAGAGAAAAAGAAAAGCACCCCATAACCTTTCTCCAGTTTTGCTTGTCAGTTTTTCTTGCTGCCGCTTCTTCTTCTTCGTTTTTCTGCTTCCTCCAGCCGTCCGTGAGTCAAATTCAAACTAATGCAATATATTTGAGCACTTATACATAACAGAAGGAAAAACACTCACAGATCAACTCTTCGCACTATACATGATGCATAAAAAAAAGAGAGAGAATATTTATGCTGATCTTGTTACCGCAAAACATAAATTCTATTATAATAACCGTTTATGATGGGATGGTTGAATTGATACTGCTGCTGGTTTCTTGCGGTGGTCGTGGTGGTGTGGTGAGCGAGAGAGCGAACGAGCGAGCACACATACACACACACACGCATGTAAACAGGGCTAATATATTATTTGCATAAACCTGTTAGCCAGCTTCTAACTCTGCTATAAAATATTAATTCTCTCGCTCCATCCGAGAATTTTCTCCAAAAGCCCCAGTAATGGCTATAAGAAGTTTTTTTTTCGCTTCCGCTGTTCGTCTTTCGTTTTTTGCTTTTTGCACCAAAGCCTCAGATATCCCCTTTAGACAAGTAAAAGGATAACCGGTGGTGGTGTGGTGTAGTGGTGGCTGTAGTAGTAGTCGTCGTCGTCGTAAGCAAAGATGAAAAATCGTTTGGGTTCTTCCGGAATATGAAGATTTTCTCTCTATCTTTCTCTCTCTCTCTCTCTTTCGTTTCACTTTGTTTGCTTGCGTCTCCCCTTATCCTTATGCAAAATAGAATATCGTTACTATTATTAATATTCACAACTTGTTATTCTCTCCGATAACGGATCTTATCCTTTTTCTGAGTAGAGGGATGTTTACAAAATACTGATTCAAAATTGAATTTTTTTTTCATCCTTCTTTGCAGACTTTTATTCTTTTACGTTTTTTTTACAGGTAGCAAGAAAAACTTTCACTTATGCTAAACAAAATAAATAAATATCTATATTTTTTTCTCTCTCTCTGTGGAACAATGAATATAATAATAACGTTGCAAAAAATCTCTTGACTTTTAATCAGGTACCAAAAATTCTCATATCTCTATCCTTTCTCTTGTCACTTTAATATTTTTTTGATTTTTGTCAAAAAACGCAATTAGACCATAAAAAAATGACTTGATACAGGAGCCGGGCCGATATTACTTATTTAGTAGAACGGAGTGGTAGTAAGTACGCGACTATCAGGTTTCTTTTCTGTGCTCCCCGAGCAGAAAAAAGTGTACTGTTAAGAAATACGGGACTCTGCACCTGTGAAATAAATATCTATATTTTTTTCTCTCTCTCTGTGGAACAATGAATATAATAATAACGTTGCAAAAAATCTCTTGACTTTTAATCAGGTACCAAAAATTCTCATATCTCTATCCTCTCTCTTGTCACTTTAATATTTTTTTGATTTTTCTCAAAAAACGCAATTAGACTATAAAAAATGACTTGATACAGGAGCCGGGCCGATATTACGTATTTAGTAGAACGGAGTGGTAGTAAGTACGCGACTATCAGGTTTCTTTTCTGTGCTCCCCGAGCAGAAAAAAGTGTACTGTTAAGAAATACGGGACTCTGCACCTGTGTACATCTCCCATTAGACTACATTTAAAAAAAAGCATATATATATATATGACAGAGTGAAACCACAACATTCAATCTCACCACCACACAACACACACAGCTATATAGGTATATGTAGCTGTACAATGCACACACAAGCCAAGGCAGACTCTGTCCTTGTCCCCCATGTAAAAAAATGCTGTGAATAAATAAAGTGGCTGTGTAGTGTGAGTGTGGAGGAAGAAATGAAATACAATCATATACACATCTATACAACATGCACGCTGAAAGAAGGAATTGTTTATGGGGTATTATGGTTTTGGCGAAATCGTGTCACTGCCAGTGAAAATATTGAGGTCCCTCAGCTTTAGCTCAATTTTTTTCCTTGTCCTCTCTCTCCCTCTCTCTTTCTCTCTCTCTTTTTTTCACAGTATCATTATTATTATGTGGATAAGTTTACTGCTGCATGTGTGTGTATTGTCGTTGTTGTGTGAGGACTGAGGAGGAGGAGAAATATCAAAAGGTTGTATGTTTCAGGCTGTCTGTACACACATTATACAGGTCACTACTACTTTACTATTTTTTTTTCTTCGTAGTATCGGTTCATACCACCACCACTTTACATTAGCTCGCTACTATTTTATATTTTGGATTGGCGAAATCGTGTCACTGCCAGTGAAAATATTGAGGTCCCTCAGCTTTAGCTCAATTTTTTTCCTTGTCCTCTCTCTCTCTCTTTCTCTTTTTTCACAGTATCATTATTATTATGTGTATAAGTTTACTACTGCATATGTGTGTACTGTCGTTGTTGTTGTGTGAGGAGGAGGAGAAATATCAAAAGGTTGTATGTTTCAGGCTGTCTGTACACACATTATACAGGTCACTACTACTTTACTATTTTTTTTCTTCGTAGTATCGGTTCATACCACCACCACTTTACATTAGCTCGCTACTATTTTATATTTTGGACATTCCTACACATTATTGCATTGACAGGGGTGCTGCTGCTTGCTGCTTACGGTTCCACCACCACCACCACCACCACTGACGACAACGGTGACGAAGCAATCACGCTTCTTAACTTTGGATTTTCTCCGTGAAGCAACCGTGTCCTGTAAAATTTTCAAAAGAGTAGCAACTAATCATACGTTTTCTTTTTTCTACTCCTTTTTTTACCTTTACCAAAAAAAACAACGCGATGAAAATGTTTTATATATTTTTTTCTTTCTTTCAACTGGAGCAGTAGTCAAAGGTAGCAGCAGTAGCATTTGTGTAAAAAAAACAACGCGATGAAAATGTTTTATATATTTTTTTCTTTCTTTCAACTGGAGCAGTAGTCAAAGGTAGCAGAGCAGTAGCATTTGTGTCATCTGTCTGTGTGCTGAAAGGTGCACAGGTACATAATATGCATATGGGCATCGTTATACAACCATGTGGAAAAATGCACAAAAAAACAAGGAAAACAAAGTATTATTGCGCTTTGTTCCTTTTTTTCTTCTTCTCTTTCTCTCCTCCTCACAAAAACTTTGGGTTGGTTGACTCACCGTTATGTATAGTGAGTGAGTAGTTTAAATAGGTAGGTGGTGTAGTAGTCTGCTGACTCAAACAGTTTATCTTATGCATGCATGCATGTATGTCGCTGTGTAATAATGTACCTTTCACTAAACCTTCTTGATTCACTTTATTTTTCTTGGGTGAGAGAGAGAGAAGCGTGAGGATTGTGCAGAGCATACCTGTTTGCCTTTCTGCTCAACATAATAATATCCTGTTTCCCCATTTTCCATAATATTCTTCTCGTTGCTGCTGCTGCTGCTGGTGGCGGTGGTGGTGGTGGTGGGAACGTATGGAGCTGTTTGACGTTCCTACTTTTCACTCTCTGCTTCAACCACCACCACCACCTCCACCTCCACATCCACCACCACCAACATCAACAAACTACAATATATATGCTAAAGGCTTAAATTGAAGAAACAAAATAATCTAGACTGTAACCCAGTTATTGACGACGCTGAGTGAGTGAGTACTTTTCACATTACATTGCATTCATTTCATGTACACAAGCAGCAGCAGCAGCAGCGTGGCGTATGTACAACAACAACAGCACAATAACACCACCATCATCATCATTGGGTTGATGGTGGTGGTGGTGGTGCTGCTGTCCTTTTCTTACAGCCTTAAATGAGAAAATGCGACAACGACCATCGCACACAAAAAAGGAAACTCTATTTCATGCTGTGTGCTAACAAATGTTCGTCTTTAGTAATCCGTGGCGAACATTTTCATGGTTGGAAAAGAAACATAACTGAGGCTTCTTTTTTTCCGTCGTCGTCGTCTTCTCGTAAAGTGTGCAAGTTACATATGAGCAGTAGTAGGAGGGGAAAGAAAAGGTAAAAAGAAAAATATTTTTGAAGACGAATTGTATGCATGAAAAATATGAATGATGTGTGAGTATTGGAAGAGTGAAAGGCCTAGTAGGGCAAAACAATTGAACCACTTTGGCCTTTGGCAGTAGTAGCAGCAGCAGCAACAGCAGTTGTTGTAGTCGCACCAGCAGAGCAGGAGCAGGTAGAAATTTTGACGAGCAATTGGGCTGCTGCTGCTGCTGCTTACTCCTACACATGCTATAAAAAAGTAGATGCAAAAAAAGTGTGAGTTGAGTTAACCGGAAGGAACATATATGTTTCTATATATGTATGTATGTATGTGTGTACATGTTATTTTTTTTCAGCTGCTCTTGTAATATACAAAAAAAAGCTATATTGTATGCAAAATTATGTGTGTCCTCTATTTTCCTTGTGTGTTCTCCTTTTTTTCGATTCTTCCTGATTCATCAGTTTCAACGCTTTCAACTTTCTCCTGTGGTGTACCTTTTTTTCTTGTTGCTGCTGCTGCGTATACCAGCAGCGTACCATACAATTCCCCTTTTATTCCATAACGAATAATGATTATGGTTTATTTTCATGGTGTGCGAGACAAGAGAGAGAGAGAGAGAGAGAGAAGCAACCAAGCAAAAAATGTCAATTCAAAACTGGCATTTACGAACACACCAGCAGTAGCACTAGTATGAAAATTGAAAGTAAACTAAAACTCTTGCGTCTCTCTACTAGCCTCATTCTCTCTAGAAATGTTTCTTTTGCACAGAGAGCAAAAAAATATGTCTCCTGCTTTTTTTTATTTTAAAAAAAAAGTCGCCACACACACAGGGTATTTAATTGTTTACACGACTGCATGCAGTTGCCAGCTAAAGGCCATTTGCATTAAGGTTGCTTAAAAAAAGATGCTTTACCAAAAAAAAACACAAAATCTATCAGTTTAGGTAAATCAAGTGAATTTAGCACACACACACACACACAAACAGCAGTACAAACAGCAACCGGATCGGGTTTTGTGTACTGCGTTGTGTTGTGTGTGTGTGTACCACCAGCAGACAGAAAGTCGAGGAGACCTTGCTCTGCGAGCTCTGACTTTCCAATTTACTATATTTCACATCCGAACCACACACACAAGCAGAGGAGATGTCTACTGAACTGGTGGCATGTCAATTCAAGTTTTTCATGGCTTTTCCCTGTCTTGCTTGCTGCTCTATCTACTACTGTGGGCTGCCTGGTAGCCGTAGTAAATAGTAGAGCTTCAATCAGACGTGCTCTTTTTACGAAGAAGAGAGAACATCAGAATTTTGCAGGAAAGTGGGATTCCAAGAGAAAAGAATAAGATAATGGTAGAATTCTCTGAGAGAAATCCATACCGTTTCATTCATACATTTTCTTCCTATTTATTTTCAACTGTCTACAAAGTAGAAAGTCTTTTTTTCTTTTTAGCTTAGAAAATGGTAGAATTCTCTGAGAGAAATCCATACCGTTTCATTCATACATTTTCTTCCTATTTATTTTCAACTGTCTACAAAGTAGAAAGTCTTTTTTTCTTTTTAGCTTACTTCTGCTGCTACCGCTGCATAAACACATATACTCACTGCCGCCGCCGCCAGCCCATTCTTGGTCTTGGTTCCTACTTGTACCACCACCACCACCACACCAACAGCAGCTATGGGACCCAGGCGAATGCATACACAAATATTATTATTATTATTATTACCCTCATTACGACCATTACACCAGAAAGCATGCAATGATGTTTCCACCCACTGACTCTATAATCATACCATTTCCCTGAACATTGACATACAGAGATATGCAAAATAGTTATTAGTGGCAGTAGCCCGTAGGTAAAAAAAAGTATGATTTATAGATTGGGTGTAAAAAAACAGTTGATGGCTAAAAAGATATCGACAAACATTATATCATGTGCGAAAAAAGTGTACATGTTGGGTGCACACACATATAATGATATAAAAATGAGTACTATTACGACTACACAGTGGCCACGTCTATTAAACGCGACTACTTAATAACTACGTGTACCGCTGAGCATCCTTTCACCTCCTCCATTCGACCAACAAACAAAACGGCAGGTTGGTTGGCTGCCATCGCCACTACTAATTGTGGGCTTTTACTCTCTGCATTTGTCGACATTGAGTAGACAGTTCAAAGAAGAACATGATATGCCACTGGTAAACTGTCAAGAAGGCATGCATCCCAATTAACAATGCATCANCAGGTTGGTTGGCTGCCATCACCACTACTACTAATTGTGGGCTTTTACTCTCTGCATTTGTCGACATTGAGTAGACAGTTCAAAGAAGAACATGATATGCCACTGGTAAACTGTCAAGAAGGCATGCATCCCAATTAACAATGCATCAAAGCGCAAAAAACAAATGGTTGGGTTGCCCTTGGGGCATTGCGGGACACATGCTTCTTTTCTTTAAAAAGAATGAACAGCCAGCAGAAATACCAGGTCATTGTAGCAAGAGATACGCGACAGTAATGAATTACATACGCACAAGAATTTGAGAAATACCAGAGATTGAACTGCATAACCAAAGTTTTACACAAGCAACAATAATACTTGCTGTAAAGCAAACAACTATTGGATATTTTTTATGCGAAAATTATATTGAGGAGGAGAAAGGCAAGTCTCCATAATTATTGCATGGAATGCGTATCATCGGTGAAAATGGAAGGAACGAGATTATGTAAATACGTGCAGCATTAAAAATTTTGTATTCCAAGCAGCAAGACAGAGCTGCCTGCACCACGACCACATGCTTCTCCGGAGCCAGGAGCAATTCGTGCTTCCGCATTCTCTTGCGGGAGAATATGCGAGTTTCATTTTGGCTCAGCTAAAAGCTATCTTTCACTTTGGAGAAAGCCTGCATGTTTAGAGGAAGACACAAGACGAAAGTGGCAACGAGTGTCGATTATTTTTTTGGCAGAAAATTATTATGATCTCAGAAGAAGAAGAAGAAGCTTTATTATTAAATCATTTACTTTGTGCTTCTAATCGTTCTAATAGACATTGATAAACTTGAGCTTATTAATGTTCTATATAATCGTCTTCAAACACACATCAACACATCTATACACAGAGCAGCAGCATCCAATAATAAGGAAGCTATAGACGGCCAAGAAAGTAAAAAAAGAAATAACTAATCGCGCGTGCAAGTTATTATCTTTTTGACCATCAATCTTTTTAACGATGTAATAAACCAACATGAGCATCATGTCTGCTGCTCAGCACCATCATCATCATCATTTATAGTTTTGCTTAGATGATCTTTGTGCGAGCTGCCCGATAAGATCAAACAAGCTACTGTAATACTTTCTTCTGTTATGTTATTGAATTAGCTATATTATGCAAATGTAATGTGTTTTTCTTACTCAACACGTAGTAGGTAAATAATAATAATGAATGAAAGCATCAAAAAATTGATCAAACTATATAGGCACAAGACAACGTGAAACAAAAACTGGTATAAAAAAGGTGAGATTTTTATGTAAATTTTACTCCGTCTTGGTCATAATGAATATAAAGGCGTAAATGAGTGGGTATTGTTTTTATGCACATATTAGTAAAATATATTATGTAGCAGGAGAAAAATGCACCAAACTCGAAGAGAATCAAGCAGGCATCTCCTCTGTGTTTTTTCCCCGAAAAAGTTATGACCTTTGCATGCTTATTATTATTATTAAAATGCCGTAAATTTGTACGTAGCACACTTCTCCTCGACCATCATCATCGGGGGTCTTTTTGCTTCATCAAGCAGGCATCTCCTCCTGTTTTTTTCCCCGAAAAAGTTATGACCTTTGCATGCTTATTATTATTATTAAAATGCCGTAAATTTGTACGTAGCACACTTCTCCTCGACCATCATCATCGGGGGTCTTTTTTCTTCTATCAATGCAAGGTTCATGTTACCTTACCTCTCTATAATAGTATATAAATGGAGTTTTCTTGTCACATTCGCTTTTTCAGTTAAGAACTGAACTTTTTTTTGCTTATATAGTCATCATCATTGCCAGATGATGAATAATGTACATGCATACATATTATTATTATTAGTATTGTTGGGTATAGCATTTTAGACAGACGTAACGTACAACAAAAAGAGCAAAAAAATAACTTCCTGATTTTGCAACGATATCTTTTGTAATAACAGGAATAATCCATTAGCCTTATTAATTCACGGCTGCTGTTGCAATCAAAATAATAATAATAATAATAATAATAATGTCGTTCATTCAAAAAGTATAACATGGCTAGTAGTAGTAGTTCTTCTTCTTTTTTTCGGAGGTTTTTTTCTTATTGAATTCACAGTACAAGTCAATACGCCGGAATGCACCAATAATAATGATAAGCATGTACAATATTTTTTTTAGCATTAAACGTCTCAGCCGTTTACATGCACTATGCACCAGGAGGACTGTTACCAAAGCCAATATTATTGCATAGCACAGTATAGTGTCTAGTGGTGCTATATAAGGCTATCATTTAACTGGCGGAATAGAAAAAAAAACGGAACAAAGCAAAGCTAAAACGTTGCACTACTACTACTGCCATGCCATGCCATGCCGGTTTTCTATTCATTGAAACAAACAGAAAGTAATATCGCTTTTTATACGCAACTCATACATACTTAACCTATGACATGAATTCGACCGATACGCTGCTCTTTTGTAAATATAGTGGAGATAGTGTGTGCATATAAAAAAAGCAAGGGGACTCACCGAAAGAAAATGTTTATCCAATTCATACTAATAGTAATACATAATAAAAAAGGGTAACATATCTATAAATTCTTATCTCTTGTCTCTTGACTCCATCTTCTATCAATAATTTGGCATCGTGTACATAAATTAATGGAGTTTTCGTGTACATTACTTCCAGCAATAAAAGCTAAATTGCGAATCAATTTAAGTGTGTGAAGTGGGAATATATACTTACACACACTTGACACAAGGCCATGTCATGTAACATGCATGTTCTCTGTTGTAAAGTAAACAGTTGATGGTTCCATTTTGTTCCTTTTTAGTGTCTTGCTAATTGAAACAAGCCAAGTGAAATGATAAACAGAGACACGAGTGTACGTAAACTACGGATATGGATGAAAGTCACATTTTCCAAATAGGAAAGCCATTAGCCATTTCCACGATTTTCACTTTGCGCCTACTTCCACTTGCTTTGTTTACACAAAAACCGTTCTGTCGACACATTCATTCTTAAAGCAAAAAAAAAGTGTAGAGTCAAGTTTGGTGACAGCAAACAACAGCCCGTTGTAAACATACAGAGCAGTGATGATGATGATGATGATAATGTAAGTGCAAGGTTACTAGTAAGATGATGATAAAAGTATATAGGGTAATGGGGCAAAGAGAAACGTCGTCGTTACTGCTTCATCTGATTATTATTAATTGATACAAAGATAGTTTGTCGTCAGAAGATGGTCCGAAATTTTACAAACATTTTCAATTATTATTATTATTATGGAGAGAAAATAAATTCAATGAGCAATTATTATAAGACAAGGCGACATTTAAAAAAGTCTTGCATTCGAAATTCCGAAATGACATCCATTAAGATTACAACATTTTAATTCTGCGAATGCAACAACTGCTAGGTTGTAGGTATACAAAAGTCACTTTGACTTTATTTTCAAGAAATCATCCCCTCCATGTAGCCCAACCTTAATTTATCCGTTTTTAAAACGCTTTCTAAAGATGATCATCCTCACGTGTAAGTGTGCTTATTTTCAGAGTGTTGTGCCATTAGAAAGAAAAGAGGCTTTTATTAAAATGAATTCAAATAGCATAGCAATGCCACCCTTTTTAATCCCGTTTTCCAGCTC
>JAHZMT010000076.1:0-14053 GCA_027743785.1 Sinhomidia bicolor
ATATTTTGTTTGTTGAGCGATTCTCTTTCAGGTGAACATAAAATCAACTCTATATGTCATATAGTTAACGAATTGTTACAGTATGAATGGGACCAGATATCTCTGGGAGACCCTGTATGTACATTTTGCTGGTAATAATGAATGGGGCTATGTGCATATTAAAATATATTTTTATAGCGTATTGTGTATTCATTACGCTTACTGTTGTCGTCGCCGTCTCTCTCTCTCTCTATCTCTTTCTCTTTCTCTCGAATTTTCATTTCACAGCCACTGTATAGCAGCAAAAATTTTCTCAGTTCCCGGTTTTAGCAGAAGAGGAAAAACGATTTAACAAGCAAATAGGAAGTAGTGGAAGCTGGAAACGAGATATATCTTGTCACCATCATCTTTTCTGTAAACATCTTTTTTTTCTAGCGATTGTTACAAGAATAGTGCGGATGATGTTGATGACGGCAGCGTGGCATGAACCCTTTTAGTATGAGTGATATTTCTTGCGTGTGTGGATAAAATTTGGTGTGGGACGACGTTTTTGTAGCTGAGGGCATTCTAAAATATATTAGGTTTTGGCCTGCATTTTCCAGGGTTGCAACTCAAGGCTGCCGCTGCTTCTGCTCTCCATTCTCCGGATTATTACACAGCTCCATTTTATTCCAGACTAGACCAGACTGCACTATTTATCATCATTGAATGTAATAATATGAGTTATTATATTGAAACCCGCCAGCTATAGGCAGGCAGACACTCGATGTTTTAATATGGGAGATAATGCACGATTAAGCTATGAAAATAATGTGGCGTTTTTCAACTGGGAATGAGGAACACAAGGCATGCATGATAAATATGATCTGCATCAAGATACCACTCGACCTTGCATTTTCTCTTGACTGTGTTCTTGTCTGCAAACGAAGAAGAGGAAGAAGAAGCATTCTCTTTTCTGGATATTCATCAGATGAGTTATGGTGCAATTTCATATTTTTTATTAGAATAAGTGGTACAAGTATTAAGACTTCACATAAATCATTCAAAATCCCCTAAAAGACATGATTTTTTTTCTGGATGATGTATTTAAAAGTCATCATTAAGGAACATTGTCATCATCGTATATGTATATAGTTCAAGTATTGTAGCATGTATATATAGTATATATATTGTAGTAGTAAACATAATACTTTTTCCTTATGTCATCCCATCGTCATCATTTTTAAAAACAAAAAATTAAAATCACTACTTTTGCATTACTCAAAATTCTACAAAATAAAACAAACAAAGACATTATTTTTTGTTTACACACATATACACATATATGTATCTATACCACAAAAAATCTCTATATTTGTAATTCATTTCATAATGTTTAAGTCCATTGTTTTTAAAACGTTTTCTACATTCTGCTTTTCAGTAACCACCATTATTATTGTTACGTACATACATAAATATATTGTAGTAGTAAACATAATACTTTTTCCTTATGTCATCCCATCGTCATCATTTTTAAAAACAAAAAATTAAAATCACTACTTTTGCATTACTCAAAATTCTACAAAATTCTACAAAGACATTATTTTTTGTTTACACACATATACACATATATGTATCTATACCACAAAAAAATCTCTATATATTTGTAATACATTTCATAATGTTTAAGTCCATTGTTTTTAAAACACGTTTTCTACATTCTGCTTTTCAGTAACCATTTTTCATTCATTCACTTGATGACATTCTGGCCATGATATTGTTTGTTAACTTAGCAAATACGACAACAAGTTTTTAATATTTTTTATATCATGATAATGCATACAAGATATACAGTACAGAGTACTTTTTTCATAATCTATTGTTGTTCTTGTTGATAATGATGATGATGATTTTTTTGTTGGCAATACATATTTTTTTCTTTTTCATTATTGTTATTATCTTTACAAATTAGAGACTGTTTGTTTTTGTATATTTAATGTACAATTATGGATAATAATAATAATAATATGTAATATTATGTATATGTACACAATAAGTGTTTTATTGTGATTAGTTGCGTGAGTTAGTCGAGTTCATATATACTTTTTTTTTAGATTTTTAGTATATTATTTATTATTATTATATATATAAATTAAAAATAAGTAAGTACCTTCCAGGTCCATTTTTTCCATTGTTTTTATTGATATCTTCAACAGTATAATATGTAAAATGAAAAGAAAAAAATAATAGATTATATACGATCCAGCACAGGAGTACAGTGTGTACGTAATGCTTTATCCATAAACTCTTGTTTAGTTTATACACATCTGCAAACTGCCACTCTACTATACTTTATCCATTTTTGTCTATATAATAATTAGCTACCTACTTTCTACACACAATACAACATGGCATCAGATATAGCACATCTGATCTATACAAATATTATATTTTTTTACCTATTAAGTATATAATAGTTTGTATGAATAATTATTGTTTGATACAGATTTGTAATAAACAATGTCATCATCATCATCCTCATTGGTTTCAATATTTCCTCTTTTGCCGATTCTAATAAAAACAACGGATAATAATAATGCCTCTCGCCCCACCCTTTTCTTTTCCTTGTAATATCAAAGATTATTTTTTTGCAATGGTAATTATTAATTTTTCTACAAAATTTTTTTTTTTGTTTTTTTATTTATTTTTTCTAAAATGATGTTTTTGAATTTAAGCAAGTGGTAGTACTATAGTCTGTAATGTTTTTCCTTGTGTACCGAGTTTGGTTGTTGTTGTTGTAAAAACAAGAATATCAAACGCATTCAATCGGCGGCTCATTTTTATTGTGTTTTGATCTTGTTTGATGTTCCGGTGCGACAATGTGAGTGGTGGGGTCAGTAAGAATCACAGTGGTCTGGAGGCTGGTGCTTGTTACATCATCCTCGACAACCATGACACCACCATGCTCACCACTACCAGTCTCATCGTGACAACTACCTCCTTCACCCTGGGCAAGAGCACTTTCAATATCGGCTGCTGACATGTTCGCCAGCAGCAGACGACTGGATCTCGTCGGTGGGACGAGAGGTAAATAATAGAGAAGGCAGGAGACAGAAACAAGAAAGAGGAAAAAGATGAAGATTGCATCAAAGAGAAGAAGCGCGTTAAGTGCCATTAGTTGCATTTGAGAGCCGAACCACCTTTTGGGTATATCCCAAACGGATTTTACTGAATTCCTGATTACAAAAAAATGGGGTACAACCACCAAGATCCTTTTGTCTTGTCGACGGCGTAAAAAACGCGGTTAAAACGCGTTTACTTCCTGGAGACAAGCTAGCGAGCTAGCTAGCTTCCTTCTTTCACTTGAGAAGAGAAAGGAAGACTGGGATTTTCTTTCTTTTTTCTCTTCTCTGGAAATATTGCTTGTTTGTAGGTTGATGACACGACGATTACAATGACAATGATAAAGTGGAGCAGGAACGTCCAACAGATGTGTTCACCCAATAGGATATGAATGCACGGTGACGGGACATAATAACTGGCAAATGGTGACTGTCTACCGCAACAACATCGGGGGAGTAAGTGGGGTGGTGAGGTTGCTGCTGCTGCTGCTGCTCGTTGAATAGAACACCAATCTCAAGATAGATGTATGTGTGTGCGGTAGAACAACACGCTACTTATGTTTTATGTGTATGTCGTATGTCAAGAAGGTGTCTTGCAGTGTAAAACGAAAAAGGAAGACAAAAGGGCTTTCTCTTTCTATCTCCGCTGCTTCTGCTGCTGGTAGTGTTGCTCAACAATTTTCCAATGTTCTTCTTCTTCTTACAAAGCCGTGTCGTCGGACTCCTAGGATCAATATAAAATTGTCAGAATATAATATGTACACATATATACATGTACTCCAAACATATATTATGGAAAATACAATCAAAAATATTGCATATATATCACATGTAATATGTATGATGATAGCGTAAACTGGGATTTAAATTGGAATAGTAGTATAGGCACATTTTTGGATTTTTTTGAGTGCTGCTCATAGTACAACTTCATGTTATTGTTCCCTCTCGCGCCTTTATAAGAAATCATAAAATGTTGAATATTTACTATATCCACACACAAAAATATTCAGTACGAAAAAAAGTTTTATAACTTGGATGAAAACAAGGAAATATAGGCGCATTTAATCTGTATTAGATAGATAGGCAATCTGTACTTACTACCGGGTGAGTGCGTACGTGTATTGAAGGAGATATTCACACACACACACAGAGAGAGAGAGAACACTTCTTAGCTACTTTTCTTTTCCGGTGCTCATCAATAATTTTTTTGAACATCAAATTTACATCAGCCTATTTTTATGCATAGTGAAGGTACAGGCATACAAGGATGCTGTAGGTACGTATAAAGTCAATAATAACAGCATTTTACTTTATAAGACAGACCGATTTAATAGGTATTTCAATATAATAAGTTTTTCCTGACGGTGGAGACAGAGACAGAGAGAGAGAGAGAGTGAGCTTTTATGGGAAAACTTGGGTTTGGATTTTATTGACACGTTTTTGTGTTAAAAACCTCGACAAGATTCTCCTTTTTACGATATTACCAGATAGAAAGATACCTAAACTTGCAAAGCTGCAAGGGTCTAGCTGTATATATAGGCAGTGTGTACACGCTTAAAAGTAAAAGGAAGTGAGCATCAACTTGATCGTCGTCGTCGTTTTTCCCACTAAGAATTTTCTACCAGAAATTACTCGTAAACACACACGCCAGCCACCACTACTCTGACCAATTTCTGTAGTGTGAAGGAAGTTGGGTTTTTATGAAAGGGACTGTTTGAGAACTACTTGTTATGGATTCTGTAATGACAGTGAATATTGAGTTTTTGATTACAGGAGATTGAACTCAAATAAGGATGGTACGAGTTAGCAAAGGAAAAACAAGTAAAGTACTTGCAATGTTCGTTTCCAGCAATAAAAAGTAACTCTGATTATTATTATATGGGTATACATAGCATGCGTACCTATATAGCCTGTCTTTGTAAGGAAAATTGCTTTTGATATAAAAAAAATTCCACCTAATCAAAATGACTTTGTTGCGTTCTGGGTACTATCACGCACAAGCAAATCTCGGTAATTTGCAAAGATTTTTTTATCCCGAAAAGTAAAGCACGCTTTTTGCACATTTAACAAAGTACGTGGCATCTTGTAATATTGTTTCGGTGTTGGTTCATGCTTTTTAGTTGGTGAAGCGTGGGAGTTAAAAAAAATAAAATTGCGTGGGTAGCCACTCAACCTCAAAAAAACATACTCTTTACGCTGCTTTCTTAGACGTTTTCAATTAATTAGATTATTCTGCCTTTGAGATCAATAGCGGAAGAGAGTCTTGAGGGCATCATGTACGTCCCTAAACTACAACACACTTTGTTATAAAACTTGTTTTCCTCTCCATGCAGAATATGCACATACTTTCTCCGGTTACTCCATTTTACATAAATTAGGGCGTTGTGGTGAGCTGTATTGCTACTGTTATATAGGTAAGCTCCGTGCAAAGTAGGTGCACAAATACTACTTACAACTACTATAAAACTCATCTTGTGTAGTAGTTTAACATTGAATAATTACGTGCCATAACATAGTAGCAGCAGCAGCATCAGCTGCCGTTGCAAGACAGCTTTTACTCTCTATTTTGTTTGATTTGTGGACGCAGCTCAGAGAGTAGTGCTCCCAAGCTCAACCCAAGAAGACACTTAGGCATACATGCATACTTATACCTACACACTCATTCAGTATATTGATAATGCAGTACTCGAGCCGTTTGAAACCACAACCACAAATCTAGTCAGTCTTCCCGAAAATGTACCACGGGACTGTAATAATAAGCGAAGTTGATTGGCGATGGTAGTAGTAGTAGTATTAGGGGTGGTGTTGGAGTGAGTCAGTCAATGGAAATAACGCTGATGTATTTTTTTGTATCATCTTGCTTACTTTTTAGAATGCGTAACGCTGCGTCTCTATTTACGCGCGTGCATTTTCACATTTCTATAATATCCCATCTGCATTCTTGCTTACAGACAGACACGTCGTCGTCGTCATCGTCTCTTGTTATCTCTCTGGTAAGAGTTTTTGCTCAGTTTGTATGTATTTCTCTATGGGTAAAAGTGTGTGTGTGTGTGTGTGTGCGTAGTAGTAGTAGTAGTCAGAAGACGTGACTTGATGAACTGGAAGGCAAGTAGGTACAAGTGGGCTGTGGGAAATTGAGAGAGCGACTAGTATAATAATATAGACATACTAACTACACAATTGGCTGGCTGATGTGTTTACTTTCCTTTTACACTTTCACTTTATTAAATATACCTACTAGTTAGCGTTCCGCCGTAAAATTGGTTAATTACATGAGGTATAAAAGTATCTCTCTATTTCGGCTAATAAAGAGGTTTGTCGCTAGTGCGTGCTTCAATAAAACAAGTGGCTTATTATATATGTATGTAGGTATATGTACCTTGTCGAAAGTGTATACCATACAGCTGAATAGAAAGGTGAGTGAGCAACAACTTTCTAAAAACTTGTTGTAATAATAACAAGGCAGTAGAGAAGCCCGTCATTTGATGATTTTCTTTTTGAACCTGTGGTTTCACTTACAACAGCTTAAATGAACCAAGCAGAAACATTTTTATAGAAATTATACATAACATGTTTATTCGTTTGCGTAGATAAGCAGCTCAATTTGTTTTTTTTAAAAATCATTCTGTCTCTAAAATATATATCAGTCATGCCATTCGCAAACCGTGTGAGCTTTGTAAGAGAAATAAAGCGAAAAAGGATCTCTCTCTCTCTCCCTCTCTTTCTAGCAATTCACACACAAGTGATTATTACGTAATAGAAAAAAAGTGAAAGTCAAGTTTGAAAGAGAATAATAAAGCTCTTTGGTTAATGAATAGCAGCAGCAGTAGTAATAGCAGTGAGGTAGGTAAGATAAAGTCCAAGTAAAGAAAGATTGTACCTTTGATAAAATTGAAAAGCTGTTAGTTCTTCAGATTTTGGTGATGTTCTTGCTCACTGTCTCTATTCTACGCTTTATAATAATAATAATAATAATGTGACTTTAAAGAACTTACCAGACAAAAAATACCTTTGTTGGGAAAAGCCTTTTTCTTCAGCTCTTTGTGACTTTCTTCCTTTTTTTGTCTGATCCTTGCTTTCTTGCTTTTGTCCCTTTCCCTTTCTGTAGTCACGTACACAAACAGTGAGTATTGTGAGGACGAGCACAAGGACACCACACACACACACCACTACTACTTCTTCTTTTACGTCTTTTGACAAGGTGGTGGTGGAGGTGGTGTTTCAGCGATCAAAAAAACTAGATTTATTACTTTGCCAGGAGGAAATGTTGATGACGTTGCATTTGTATGTGTATTTCAATGTTTCTGTAAACTGGGAAATATATATGTATATATAAATCAAAAAAACTAGATTTATTACTTTGCCAGGAGGAAATGTTGATGACGTTGCATTTGTATGTGTATTTCAATGTTTCTGTAAACTGGGAAATATATATATGTATATATATATATATTTCGTATTGATTTTAATTGAAGAAAAGTTGCCTATCGCAGTCTATTTGTTTATGCTGACGATGCGGAGCTCTTCATTTAATCTTCGGATACAGTCCTAGATCACACACAGCAAAACTTATTGATTACGTTCATCCAGCTGCAACACCTGAAATTTCAAATAAATATTTATATTCATCAAATCTCAAATGACTTATCATCATCACCTATACTTATAATAGTTACATTGAATCCTAAATCTAAGGGAGTGTGTAGAATAATACGCATCATCAGAGACAATAAAAGTCTTTCCTTCCGATTTTCTGAGGAGACGCAGTATAGTGTAATCAAAAAACAACAATCATTTCATTTCATCACCTGTTCGCTCTGAAAGCTTTGGACAAAAGGAGGAAGCGAAAGTGGACAGAACGAATAGCGTAATTTGTTTTGCTTACCCATAAATTCTCCTCTACGAACAAAAAGTGTACTACATATGGACAGTGCAAAAGCGAGAACACACATCCCATAAAACAGGTTTGTTGAAAAGGTTGTAGATAATAAACTCTGTCATTATTATTGCTAATGTGTGTGCGTATGTGACTCCCTCAGTCAGCTCATCCCGGAAAAGCAGCTGCCATTAAACACATTTATCCAAATCAAAATCACATTCCTATTACTTTATGAGATTTTCTTTTTGGGGATGTGCGATGTGCCCCGCCTAACTATTTTTTAATACTTTTTTTCCTGCTAATAAATGATAAACGTTTATACTCACGCTTCTTTCTACTCACGTTTGTACTACTAGCATGTACACATGCCTTTACTATCAGAAAGCTGTGTAGAAACAAAACAAGTCAAGTGTGAAACATGCATCCAGCAAAATTATTGCTAATGTGTGTGCGTGTGTGACTCCCTCAGTCAGCTCACCCCGGAAAAGCAGCTGCCATTAAACACATTTATCCAAATCAAAATCACATTCCTATTACTTTATGAGATTTTCTTTTTGGGGATGTGCCCTGCCTAACTATTTTTTAATACTTTTTTTCTGCTAATAAATGATCAACGTTTATACTCACTCACGTTTGTACTCCTAGCATGTGCACATGCCTCTACTATCAGAAAGCTGTGTAGAAACAAAACAAGTCAAGTGTGAAACATGCATCCAGCAAAGCAAAAAAAATTTAATACGCCACTAATACAACCCCACCGTGATTCGCCATACATGTGCCATGTGTATATAATCCACTAATGGCCAAGTAGAAGATTACTAATAATAAATGTAGAGTAATTACATTTGAACCTTTTATTAGTCATTCTCCCTATTAACTCTGGCTGGGCAAACACGCTTTGCCATTTATTAGCGCGTATCATTCAAGGAAGAAGAGGCTGGCAAAGTTGTATACAAAACTCACTCATCCGTCGCGTTGCTTTAGCCTTTCTCCTGCTTCTGTTGCTGCTATATATGTATATACCTACATGTAGCTCAAGAGAAGCACGTCAAGCCTGGTAATATTTTTCCGGCAAAATGAATTATAGCTTTGTGAACACATGTGTAAGGTAAAAAAAAGGACACAATTTTTCTCTTCACAAAAAAGCAGAATATGCTTTCCATTCTTTGGAAATTTCTCTAGTTAAATTCTTTCCTCCAGTCAGTACGTTCAGAGTAGCTACTACAAAGCGTGTGTGTGTGTGTAAGTAGCAAACAAATTGTTCAGAATTACAAACATGTAGCTCAAGAGAAGCACGTCAAGCCTGGTAATATTTTTCCGGCAAAATGAATTATAGCTTTGTGAACACATGTGTAAGGTAAAAAAGGACACAATTTTTCTCTTCACAAAAAAGCAGAATATGCTTTCCATTCTTTGGGAATTTCTCTAGTTAAATTCTTTCCTCCAGTCAGTACGTTCAAAGTAGCTACTACAAAGCGTGTGTGTGTAAGTAGCAAACAAATTGTTCAGAATTACATGCTCAAAAACTCAAACGTTTACAACAAACGTGAATACCCACATTAGTTAAACTCAGGTTGGTACAGAAATATATGTGCATATAAAAACGATTTGCTACGTACATTCCACCACTATGTATTTAATGAATCGAAGATTTTCACGCTGCTTGAACATCAACCCAACCCAATACACACACACTGCTGCTACTTTTTACTTACTACTTCACATAATAAAAAAAATTAGCGGTGATGATGCATGTTATATGCCAACTGAATCCTTTCATAGTATTTTCATAGAATTCATAATGCTTTCAAGGGAGTTGTACGATATTTTTAATGCTATCTTTGTCAGTATGCTTAATGTTGTGTCGTGGGTATTCTCTACTTTTTTTTGCTTTACCTCTTCACTTGTGAGATGCACACTTTTAGCTCATCCCTTGTGACTAACGACATGAAATACCATGTGTGTGATGGCATTTGATACATCTTAACCTCTCAGCAAAATGGTTATTTTTTTCTACTTTTTTCCCATCCATATGTGCTGCAGCAGCACACCAAAGTAGCATATTGAAGAGAGCCGAGAGTTTTTTTTCTCTCTGTCTCTCTCTCTCTAGCGACTACTACGATGATGATGCATGAGTAGACACTCTCATGCACTACATTATGCTTAAAAAGCGAAACAAGATTACCATTACCATCGTTAAGTAAATAAAGGGAAAATCTATGCTTCTCTAGTGCTCGTTAAATCAACGCATGTTTTTTTTTCTTTCTCTCTCTCTCTCCATCCCTTCGTATCCCCACTCATTCAGGCCGAGAGAGAACTTAAATCAAATCATAACTGTCGCACAATATTCTTCCAGTGCAAATAGGTCATAAGTTTATGTGAATAGACTGTATTTTTAGCACAGATAAAAATAAAATTAACTTTGCCATCTTCTTTTTCTTCTTCTATTTATATTACAAGTCGTTTTCTTATTTCACTTAAGTATGCATATAAAGAGAGAAAGATACACCTAAAACGCGCAGTGAGAGCTTTTTTCTCTACTTCTTGTTCTTCTCCTCCGTACATCTTTCCATCCATCCATCCACAAAAGCCACGGAGAGTAGAAGCATTAATGCTCAGTCACGACTTTTTTCTCCTTCGACATTACATCATTTTCACTACAACTGCCACACCAACCAACCAAACCTACACCACCACCACCAGCCGCCAACTACTCACATTTATAATAATAATAATAATAATATGCATCTCTCGGCATAGATAAACTCTCTTCTTACATTTCCCTACTACGACGGAGAAGGATTGAGTTGAGAGAAAGCAAGAATAAAGGGAAAGGTTAGGGAAGTATTTTGAAGTGTTTATATATCTTGCTGCTTTTGTTTGCTTGTCGGGTCCACATGCACAGCGACCTTTTCCCCTCTCTCTCTCTAATGTGATAACAACTTTTTTGTATGAATAACCTACATAATGCATGTACGTTTAAATATATACAACAACTATAATAATTATTAGCATGTAGTTTCCTTGTGCTACTACTAACTCCTATCCTCCCACACACTCACACACTCTCTCTCACTCTTTTTCCCTCAATCCCTCTCTCTCATCCATTATTTGTGCAAAAGTTACATTGGCTGGTTGTGGGACCATTAGCGTGAGTGAATGAATGAAAGCACCATGCCGTGAATGAATTGACTTTGCTTTCTGACACCCAGCTTCTTCGTCTTCCTGTTTGAACTACTTTTTTTAATATGTTCAGAAAGAAAAGCAAAAGGAGAAAGGCAGGGAGGTTGGTGGACCGGGGAACTGGTCGCACTAAACGCACTCCGTGTTCTTGTCGCATGTTTACGTATGTAAACCAGTATGGAAATGTAGAGAAAACGTAGCATATGATCACTTAGAGTTGGTGTGTGTGCGTTTGTGTGTGCGTTGGTGCTCATAAATGAAAATTAGTCGCCATTTACGAATTAATATGAGACTTATGGTCCTCACGTAAATTAAATTTGTTCCTGGTATAAACGCTTGCAACCAAACACACACACACACACAGAGAGAGAGAGAGAGTCTCTATTTTATTAATGCAACCACAGAATGACGTATAGATCATTGCATGCATGTACCTACATGTGCATGTGTAGCACCACACACCACATGGCTCTATCACAAACCGCTTTGCAGGCTGAGTAAGTCAGTCTTTTCAAATTGGTGTTATTTAAATATGCCTTGGGAGTATCAACCTCATCATAATATTTTCCCTGTTCTTTTTAACTGCATTATAATTTGCATCTGGAGGAAAGAGAGGGAGAGAGAAGAAGAAGAACATTTTGTAAACTCGGTTAATGAGTTCCTTGCTCCTTCTTGTTTAACAAACCAAGCCAGTATTCATTATCATTAAGATCTCTGTTCCATCCTGTCAACATCATCATCATCACCTTCTTCTTGTTCTTCTTCATATTATCCACGTTTCCTTTGCTCGCACTTTTCTATAATAATAATAATAATAGTAATAATAGTACTAATATTTATTCTCAATGGATAAAGAAAATTTTACACAGTATTCACAAAGCAATAGAAAAGTTTCACTGGAAAGTTACTGTAACGAACTATTTTAACAATTTGCAATTATTAATAGTATTCTTCTTCTTCTCATTCCCCCTCTCTCTCTCTCTTCGTTTCTCCTTTTCCTACTCACAAAACTATACCAAACTGATTTAGACTGTTGCGTTTATATAGAGAAACCAGGCACCTTTCTTGTTTTCTTCTAATCTATCTATCTATTTATATATAACATTGGCAAAATAACATATCAATAAAGATAGTAGTAGTAGTAGTATGCCAAGTTATGACTACCCCGTTGTGTTTGCTGCATCTACTCCACCCATTTTCCTTGCCTCCTTGTCATTATTATTAAAAACTACAACAAAACGTGGCAAGCAACTTTTCTCCACTTGTATTATTCACTTTCCCTGTTAAAGTCTTTTCTCTCTCTTTCTCTCTCACCATCACCAACACCACCACCACCACCCAGAGTACAAAGGACCTTCACACACTAACAAGAAGAAGAAAAAAGAAGAGCTTTATACCAACTTCTTTTTCACCGTCGCGTAGATGTTCGCGTTCCTCCTACTTGAATAGGATCAGTAGTAGTAGTAGTCGTAGTCATCTAGTTTAGTCTAGTAGTAGAAACGGGCTGTCAACACAAGCGATGGGAGAGAGTCATTGTACTCTTTACCTTCTCTCCCTGCTAATATCTTGATGCTCCTTTTAGCACGTACCGTCACAGCTCTTCATCAATCAAATAGTTATGTTCACGCGTACTTTACTTCCTTCCTTGGACTACTGCTACTACATACTCTGCTAATATCTTGATGCTCCTTTTAGCACGTACCGTCACAGCTCTTCATCAATCAAATAGTTATGTTCACGCGTACTTTACTTCCTTCCTTGGACTACTGCTACTACATACTAACTAACGAACAAACGAATAAATATATAACGACTGATTTCACTTCCAGCGACTGATTCAGCAGGCAGAGTAGTAGTAGTAGTAGCAGTAGTACAACACACCATTATTATTGTACTACTACTCAGCTAATGCACACAAAAAAACTTTTTTTTTCTTGCTTCTTTGTTCAAAAAAAGACAAAGAAAATTTTGCAATTATGGTAATGAAATGATGATACTTGTCAGTTTATATGTATGAAAGTAGTAGTTTTCAAGTAGGGAAAAAGCAGAAAAGTAGGAGAAAAAAGAAAGGTGGAGAGAGAGAGAGAGAAAGAGAGCTCGAGCTAGAAGCACAACTGCACGCTCGCGTTGTTCTATAGTCCTTTGAATATAGTGGAAATAATTTCCTAGAAAATACTACAGCAAATAAGAAGAAAAAAGGGGAAACTTGCTCACATCAACAAGATTGTACATTTTTTCAGCTTCAACCTAGCTTCTTCGTTTACTTTTTGTTTTTCTTCAAGTGGAATGTGCGAGGAGGAAGGAAAAGAAAAAAACTAATAGAAAACTTGTATATTTGCAAAAAAATCAGTAGCAGAACCAACCGTTCCAAAAAAACTAATACTTTTTGTCTTTTTTTCTTCCTGTTCCTACTACTACAACTACTTTTACATACATACTTACATATTATATGTATACTGCTATAATGCTAATACTAGTAACACATCAGTGCCCACACACACACATACAAACAGCAGCAATGTGAATATACATGAAGGAAAAGTTAACATAACAGAAGCAGTAGATTTGTTGTCCTGTCTGTCTTTGAAAGAGGGAGAGAGAGAGAGGTTTATTATATTCGTATCGTAAACCGCAACAACCGGGAAACCTTACAATATATAGCATTACACAGTTGTTGCGGAAAGTAATATGTGTGTATATATGTACGTACGTATACATGTCTAATCTATATGGGCACTTTTTTTATACTACGCCTCCTCCTTCTACTTCTTTTACTCATCGTGTGTGTAGAATGCTGCATGTTCACAGCAGAACAAAGAACAATATATGCATTGATTTCACAATAAAGCAAGTTAATAAAGATAGGCAGGAGGAGTTTTTAGAGAGAAGGGAAGAAGCAGAGGAGAAAGTA
>JAHZMT010000077.1:0-15110 GCA_027743785.1 Sinhomidia bicolor
TTGATAGTCCAGTTCCAACGCGGCCAAGTCTTCTCGAGCTTCTGAAAATTCGCCTGTAAAACAAAATGCACAGATGTAATTAATTACTTTTACCAAGTTATGCCATTAAACTTGCAATTCGGCATATTCTCCCATTCCATATGCGAAATTGGTATTTTCTAAAAGGAAAATCATATTAGGAAAAAATGCAAACACAGTAAAGGTAAAATACATGTCTATGTGCGTGAGCACTGTGTGAGTTTCCTTTTCATTCATGAAACACTACTACAATTCAATGTAAATGCTTGGGTGTGGAATTCTATTTTTGTTTTATGCCTATGGACGAATTTCATATTTATGGTGCGTGTGCGTGCATATGTAAGTTCAGGTAATCTGATCGGTTGACATTGCGTGCAGAAAAAAGTCTTATGCCCCATGTACATATGAGGAAGGAGAAACGGAGTGGGGGAAAGTAAATCAGGATTGAGTGCTGTCTTTTTTCCTTCGTTCGTTGTTTGCTATCGTGGTGAATATGTAATACTGTTTGCACATAAGTACATCCTATTGATTTTGCTCCCTCTCGTCTTTTCTTTTCCTCATTCATTCAATATTCATAGTATGAATTTCATACACCCATAGCTAGCAAAAAGGGCAATGAACCCAACGAAGCTGGCAGGTAAATATAATTTCTACGTGTTTAGTGCTTTCTAGTTTTGTACATATTGTGCGATATGAATATTTCTATTAGAATATTAAAATGCGCTTTCTCCGAGCAAAGAAAAGAGCGTTTAAAACAGGATTAGACATTTATTCTATTCCTTTTCTTACCTTCTTCCATTCCTTCGCCAACATACCAGTGGACGAATGCCCGTTTGGCGTACATTAAGTCAAACTTGTGGTCTAGTCTCGCCCAAGCTTCCATTATCGACGTGGTATTGGAGAGACAGCAGACTGCTCGTTGTACTTTGGCCAAATCACCGCCTGGCACCACGGTTGGAGGTTGATAATTGATTCCAACCTGGATTAGCAGAAGAATACAGAAAAAAGTATCGTTGTTATCATTATTGTCATAAAAGTACTCTATTGAAGATGGCGTCGTTGATAAAAATCAAAAAGACAATTTTGGGGGATCGTGGGATAGTACTTGACATGCAACAATGGCATGATCAATTGTAAAATGAAGAAAAGTATACAGCATGGATCATGCATGTATAGGTAGGCAAGTATTAAATACTAGTTAGTACATGTCATCAATCAAAACCGAAAGAATAGCCGCACTCGTTTCTGAAAAGAAAGTATTGAACGAATCGTCCTCCCCTCCTAGGGTCATGATCCGATGGCATCATTCCATCTGGCTGAATGCCTAATTTCAGCGAAAAACGGCAAGTTAATTTTGACGTTTAACATGCTTCTCCCGTACAAAAGAAAACAAAGGTGAATTTTTACCATGTTCGAGGCAGTACAGCTCCCAGCATGCATTTCCAATTTGACATCCTGCTTGTCCTATGAGAAAGAATAGAGTATAAACACGTTGGATAAACAAAAAATACGTGTTTTTCATTTTTGGTATTATTACCTATATGGATGCTCAAACACTCCCTCTAGTCGATAGATCACGGCAACCACAGGTTAAGTGAAAGATGAAAGAAAGTAGAAAAGTTCAATTAAAATTAGCAATTTTACAAGATTTAAAGTTACATAAAAAGCTTGTTAAAAAGACTGGTAAGTATAAAACTAATTTAAAAATCTAATCCTCACATGCAAACCTCAATCAGTCAAAGAGAAAAAACAACAAATTTGCATTGTATTACAAGCTTATCAATTTGTAGTGATTAGTAATCATGTATGTACGGTACACTTGGCTCTTTCAAATCAAAATAAAATATACTGAATATTAACTATTATTTGTAATTTGTACTTCATGAGTCATTATGAATATCATGATACTAAAAAATGGCATTTTCAAAATATACTATTACTACTACTACTAAAACAACCATTTCAATGTCTTTTACGCATTCCTGATCTGAACAACATTTAGTCATATGCATAAGAGCATTACAATTAATGTTCCAATGATGAAACCGATGATTATTTATATTTACTTTTATATAAAAGATTACTTGTTATTTTAATAGACTTACTTTGATGGACTATGCAAGATTTTAATATTAGTATAAGCGAGCAGCAGAATACAAAAGTATAGAAATGAATGAATCAAAGGTATGTATTTGGTTAGTATTAATCCCCAGAGACGGAAGGTTGGAGGAGACAGTTGTAGCGAACAAAGAAGACAATGTGAAGGTTGAAGAAGGAAGAGAATTTATATGGAGCAGCATCAGAATATTATCAAGTTGAATTTGTCCAAAGCAGCCCCGGAAAATATGGAATTTATACCAATCGAATTTACACAATAATATATAATCAACAAAACAAAATGGCTGGTAATCTGATGGAATGTGTAGGTAAAGTGTACTGTAAAATGTATGTTGTAAAAGTAAAAAATAGCATACGATGAAAGTGTCCCTACTACATATAAAAGCTGAAGCCTTAAATATTAAATTAGTGCAATTATTGTAAGAAATATTGGTGCTAAACTATTAATAATAAGTAGGTATTACATTACAACCAGAGGTTGCCCATTTTTTAAAATGCTGTCTAGATTTTTAGTTTACTGTACGCGTACAACCTGAGCCGTAACTGATATAAATAGATGAAAGTGCAATCATTTTATAGAATTAACAATATTTTAATTTATTACTCTTTGTTTCATTCCATAGTAAACACGTCCATTTCGAACGTATGAGGTATCAGCACACATGCTTCGGTTTGATTGCTCTTCGCAATAGATATGTAGAAAATCTATTTATGCAATAATTATAGCTTGAGATACTTCTAAGGCCATATTTCAGCTGTAACTTTCACTCCATTGCCACATCCCGGATTACAGTTCAATTAATGCCGATGATTTAATACTATCATGTTCACTGTTTTATTGCAAAACTTTAACATTTTTAAAGTTAGCTCACTTGTATAACTGGAAAGAAGTAAAGAAAGTTCGAAAAGCAGATTATTTCCCTTTACATTTTTATCTACAAACACTATTTATAGCGGAATGTTTTTTTCATAAAAAGTCTGAAAATAAAATTTGTTTTCTAAAAATATAATGTATTTCACTGAACTGAAGGTCAACCCTAGACTAAACTGAACTTTGGTATGTAACTTTGTGATGCAATTGATTGTTCATGGTTAGCGTAGACTTTTTTGGCTATTCACGGAAGCTTTTATGGTAATAAATCGAACTTTTTTAATAAAACTTTTTTTGAACCCAACTGACATCGAAACTATTTTTATGTATATGTATATATACTTTTGGAGGCTCTGTTCTGGAAGTAAATTAATAAATTTCGCAATTTACTTGAGACAATGTAATAATTATTATTATCTAAAAATATATAATGTATACAATATTACCAATTATATTTTCGACATTATATTTTCATATCTGTTCTGGAAGTAAATTAATAAATTTCGCAATTTACTTGAGACAATGTAATAATTATTATTATCTAAAAATATATAATGTCTACAATATTACCAATTATATTTCGACATTATATTTTCATGACTTGTGATATACATAGGCAGAACTCTACTTTTTACTTTGGCATACCATTTCACTCTGACTGCAAATATGAGAGCAGCCATGCAAAAATAATAATCAAGTGGTTAAGCCATCCTACGCATAACATTTATGAGGAAACCCTCAAGAAATGGAAGGAAATGGTGGAATTTTGTGTGAAAAATAGGAAAGAAAATAAAGAAAGAATAAAGTAGTGACACATTTCACCAATTGTATGAGAAGGATGATGATTGGAGGGAGTGGTCATAATAGCAGAAGTAGGATTGCATTTGTGCTTTCATTGCCAGTGTAATAATAATAAGCTTCTGTGTGTAATAATACCTTTTACTTTTACTTCTTCTTCTATTCCTAGCATGTTTGTGTGTATGATAATCCACTTCAAGTTATTTGACTTTACTGTTACATACCTTTCTCTTCTAAAACCCCTACGTAGAAACATGTCTAGGTAGCATTTCTTACCGTTTTACTTTATTTTTTTTATTTTTTGCAAAATCCAACCAAAAATAAATTGGCAATAATGAAAATGGTTTCTTTCTTTCTCCTTTCCATTCATGGCGTATTATATGCATTTATCCAATAGTCTGTAATGAATTAAGCTCCGTGGTAAACTTGACATATTAAATATAACGTGTAGCGCAAACGGAATACTAGAAAAAACTGTGCACTGCTGCTGCTACGCATGGTTTCTGCTGAAAGGTATTATGAAGTAGCATTGATTAATTATTTTGTTATTTGAGACTACCAGACTACGGTAGGTATAATGATATATGATATTATATAGCTACATAAATTTAAAACCCCATAGGCATATTCATATTCATTTCATACAATAGTCAATTGAATAATATCACCAAGAAATATTCAACATTTTTACTACTGGAATTTTCCTTCCTCAGTGAAGGTGAAATGGAGTAAATTTTGAACGTAGGAGAAACTGACGATACAAGGAAAATGAAGTATAAGTTGGAAAATCGTCGCTGGTGAAATTGTGAGTGAGGGTTAAGAAGAATAGGTGTGCGTGTATGCCGAGTGAAAGTAGATTTTATTGGAAAGGGAAGGAAGGATGAATAATAGCCACTTTTTTGAATAGAGCGACAAACAGCAGCACAAACCAACAATAGACTCATGCCTGCGTAGGTACACAAATGTCTGCTTTTCTGTCATCAACCAAATGAAACGACGACATACATACTTGTATGTGTGTCAGTCAGGACTGCCAGGTGTTGGTTTGTATAGGTTTGGTTCAATTCAAAGAAATATTTTTTGAATAGAGCGACAAACAGCAACACAAACCAACAATAGACTCATACCTGCGTAGGTACACAAATGTCTGCTTTTCTGTCATCAACCAAATGAAACGACGACATAACATACTTGTATGTGTGTCAGTCAGGACTGCCAGGTGTTGGTTTGTATAGGTTTGGTTCAATTCAAAGAAATGGCAACTGACTAAAGTGAAAGTATGTATTATAATAAGAATTTGGTGTATGTATACACTTTCCCATGTTCTTAAAAAATGGTAGATTTCTCTAAAGGGCAAAACTGTTGTAATTTTGGGTATGTGTAAATGGGTATAAATTAATGGTAAAAATGCATTGGACTGGTACACACGTACATAGGTATATGTATTTATTGACTATAAATATGACTGACTTTTACGTACGTAGATTTAGATTGATTGGTACAAATATTAGAGAAAGACAATAGTTGCAGTAGAAGAAAAAAACTCAACACACAAAAGCATAAGCAGCACAAGATATTTTTGTGAGATTTAGAGCATGAGTGAGTGTTCTTGGAAAGTTTTTCTGAAGTACACGTGTGATTTCTGTATTTGGAAACACAAAATATTTGAATTATTGTATACGTTTTATGCGAATAATATGTATGTATGTAGGTAATTGTGGCGAATGTTTTGTGTAATAGAAAATGTACTGTGAGAAAGGTGATGTATAGGTATGCACTTTATGTAAAGGTTGTTTTGTATTGTATTGGTGTGTGGGCATATGTAAATGGTAAGTGAAATAGAAAAGAGTATGAATATCTTTGTTTACGCTTTTCGCCCGCATGTTACAGGTGATGAAGGTCCTTTTTAGTACTTGATGATGATGATCAAAAGGCCGGTAGAGAAAGAGAATAGAAGCGGGTTCACTTGACAGATAATGTGTACAGTGAGAGAGAATAAATGAATTCACTTTCTCTGAATAAGCTTCGACGAATAAAAAGAGTCAAAGGGGCAGCCCCAGCAATGCTTTTATAAGCTCTAATTTTTACAATTTACAATTTTGTTCTACTTCGAAGGAAAATTTTTAACTACAAAACACAACTGTTAATTTCTTTTTACGCAAACCCAATGTCCAATATCGGATTTTGTTTATTTGTTTGTTAGTAAAACTTAAGCCGACAAGTTACTATTAGACTAAAATTGTACTGTAAACTTGAGTTTTATAGACAGCACGTTAGGAAAATATAAGATTACCAGAAGAGAAAAAATTGGTTCTATACTATTATAAAAATAATATTAGTTTTTGACAGAATTAAATTATTTCACAAGGATTAATAATCCCGGGTTACTACTCTTTTCATGTTGACTCCGCCACTGCGTTTCATCTGCATCACTACAACACAATTTTTAAATTGTCACAGAGCACAGAACTGCAGCACACAGGAAAGGAATTTCACTTTACAGTGCGCAAGGTTTTATACTTGCGTTCAACAAAAAGTGACACAATTTCCAAAGTGTTTAACCTACTTTACTAGTACGAGTGAAAGAAGGAAAGTGAATATAAAATTATTGTATTTTGGTGAGTATTACATTATACTATACACGGTATATCCATGTATTGTACAACTATGGAAAAGAATACAAAAGGTAATGATGAATGCTATGAATGATGACACCAAAGCAAAACAAAAGGAAATGGACAGAGGTAAAAACAAAGACAGACAAGGTTGTTATTTTTCACTAATGAAATATATCTGGAAACAAGTGTAACGCTGCTATATATGTTTAGTTGACTTTGTTTGCTTTAATACTTGGATTTCTCAATCACTTGACCAAAAACTGACAACAGAACTGTGCTGGACGAAAGGACAGAATGTTACTGTACACGGAGAAGATATATTTAGCATTATCGTCAAAATGTAATAGCACAAGTAGTAGTAGTGACAGAGGCACTCATTTCACGACTAAATATTTCGATGTTGTAAAGAAAAGGATATTATATGCTAACTAACATGATATACTTGCATACTGTGAAAAAGAAGAGCAGACATGACAAACTATTGGACTGTCCCCAATTTTATTGTTACGTCAAGTGAAAATTGTAAAGTGCTTTTGTGTGTGGATGTGTGCTTGGAACATGCTAAACGAGAGTATTTTGTGACGACTACCTATATGCACATGCATGTAAGAAAAAAGTAAGTTTGGAGCAATAAAACGCTAACTGCATAGTCATAGTTAGTCATTATCATCATCATCGTCGTCGCCATAAATAGTACGGCAGTCCGGTGTCGAGAAAGAAAGAAAAGAAAGGGTTTCGAGTTTTTGAAGTGGATATGCGAACGAGCATGTCAGCCTGGATAAAAGAATGTTTGCCGATTTGCGTTGGTAGCAGTTACGTCGTGGTCACCACAACACAACTTGGAGAGGGTAGAGAGAGAGGAGAGAGTTTTTGATGGTGGCGCAGGTGGCTGGCAAACTTTTATGTGATGTTATATTATGCAATTTTCCGATATTGCTCTCTTGTTCACTTTACGTGTTCATATTCTTATCGGGGGGGTTACCTTCAGTTTGTACATACACGAAAACTAAAAAAAAATGATCAAAGCGAGTAGCACCGACTTGAAGTAAGGCAGCAATTTTATAAGCAAAGTAATTTTTTAGTACAAAATAAAGAAAGTTTTTGAGTCATGCACTTTTATAATAAAAAATACATACATGCATGTCAATGACAAAGGGAAAACAGCACGTAAGGTTAAATAGTACATGCAGTCATACAATATAAATTCAAAACTACTTTCATACTTTTTCTACTAAAATATTCTAATTTCGGATAATTTGTTTGCATAAATCATAAAAGTATGCAATTTCGTTTTGTAAGGGAATTAATATATTACTTTTACCATTATCGTAGATATTCCTTAATTGCAAAAGCAAAAAGTTTTGCACAAGTGCACCAACGTTTTGGCAGCCAAACTTTGGTAGTCGGATCCGGAAAGTAAAAAACTTCTCTCCTTCCGACTGGCAGGTGTGTTTACGGATGATTGATGTATGATGTATACTGAAAAATGTCACTTACCTATGTTAAATACATACAGATTATGTCTTTTTCTCAGCAAAGTACATAGTATATACATTGCAAGTACAAATTTTTTTTAGAATTCTGTAAAATTGACGGTTTATTCATTGACGCAAGTCACATACACGTTCTTACTTCGTACGTTAAAGTAATATTAATGTTTTCTGATAGCACTGGTGTGTCCCTTTTCTCTTCATGTAATTTTTGCATATTTTCTAAAAATTCTATCATCTACTATAATAACTACAATTAATTTTATGATTTTTATCGTCTACTACATGCTATGCATATAAGGATGAAAGTAACAGCACGTATTTAACTAAATAATCAAATATAACACTGTATCGTGTAAATTACATAGTTTTGCATAACAGGTACAAAAGTATATTAATCTATTATGATTTGCGTGTCACAAATATGAATGCATTATACTGTTTCATTTTTTACCTGCGTATTTCCCGATTCTTAGACAGCTTTCACGTTTTTATAGTTTGACTTGTTGTACACATAAAGCCACCTTTTTGCCTTTCCTTCTCCAGTGTTGTCTTTCCCCTCAGTAAAATCATTTATTACTTCACAGCAGTACCTATCGTCTGCTTCTAATATCACAGCCACAGTCGGAAAAGGATAGGACACCGTTTCAAGTGGAATTCATATGAAAATAAGAGTTCTGTCGCATAATAATAGTAATGATTGCTCAGCATTTTCTTCTATTTTTCACTTTTGCACTACAACTTTACTGACAGTCAAAAGGAATAATAGATTTACTCACGGATAAAAATGAAGACTTCTTGAAATAAACGATTTATTCTTGTTCTATGAAATGACTTATGATTATTATATTGACTTGGTCAGATAATGACAATAAATTTCTAGCTGAATAAATTGAGTTGAATGAAGTACAGGAAAATTCAAAAAGGCACACACACACACATTCACTCCACCCAAAACCTTATTACTTATTGCATTAAAAGAAGAGCACAAGAACAAATCACTGCATCGTCTTTTAGGAGTAGTACACCCACCGAAATTATTCCTCCACAAAATCCGTGATTTGCTGCTATTTGTAGCGCTGCAGTGTCCAAAATGATTATATATTTTTGTGAAACTTTGGGTGTGTTTGTTCTCTATAATATATGATAGTATATATATATGATTTGATAAGTATCATGTCATGTATTTTGTCCCACACGGAAGCAACCATGAAAAACAGGCAAAAAAGAAAGAGAAAGTGTGAATAACCGCTACAACGGGCTTTCTCAGCAAACATTTGCAGAGAAAAAAAGAGACGGGAGAATAGCACGTCATGTCATCATTTGACTTTTCTCCCTTTGGAGCAGGTAAAAAGAAAGCAATGATTGGGAAGTAACACCTTTCGCCGCACTCATTCCTTTAGATACTCTTTTGCAATTCTACTACGTATGTATTTTTTATTAGAACATCAACAAAGGCAGCATATTTGATGTAGTAGTATTCAAGTAGATATAGTGGTTGTTAAGAACGCATTATGTGAAGCGAATTAAGTAGACCAGTAGAAAAAAGGGATAGGCATCTCTAGATTAAAGATGGACTTGTTTTGTTACCCACTCTTGAGTTTGTAAGAGTAGATAGATATATTATGTAGACCATATCCACCTGAAAAAATATATATTATGAGAATAACAATGATTACTATGAAAATATAGTTATTTTACTACATCCAATCATCATGCATTCCCACGAGTATATTTAACAAATTGTATAGATATGTATGTATGTCAAGTATCTGTGTAGGTAATTCGCTACTGGGCATTACAATGACTATGTAAAAAACAAATAATAATAATAATGGTCGTGATAAGGCAAAAAGTATATAATAATAATAATAAACACAAAGTAAACACTAACATAGTCGACGTCATACCTTTTTGTAGTGAGAAGAGCATGACATTTGCTTAGATGTCTCAGCGTGGAAGAACGATGCCTTCATCATTGTTCTTCCATGATGTCCTGGTAGTGATGATAGAATGAAAAAGGGAAGTAACAAAGTCGTAATTGTGTATGAAATGCAACGCTGCAGAGTTAACGTATTGTTGTTTTTTCGATAAATTTGTAGTCATTGTGAGTTGCTGTAGGTGAACGGATTACTGCATGTCAAAGCAAATTGTTACAGGGACACGATTTAATGCGAAGTAACTGGTGCGCCATATACGTGACGTAAACTGAATATTTACAAAAATATACTTTTAGTTTAGATTTATAGATTTTAAAAAATCAATCTGAATGTTGAAAAAAGAATAAATAAAACTTAATGTTAAAATGAATACGTTCCAAGAGGAGTGCGGGTAGTGTTTATCATCATTCTTTAACATAAATAAAATTCTGATAAACTGTTTTTTGACAAAACTTCGTAATCGTTTAAAGGTAGCTAATTGCTATTCACTATGCATGGTGATATAATTTGTGTCAATGCCACCAAGCCACCAATACAAGAATATGCCAGTTTTGTTCGCTATGTTGCGTAAAGTCTATAATTAAATCACTTTTTGCTACTATCTATTTTGTTTTCTTAATGTATTATAATTTCTTTTGTCTTTCTCTATTCTGATGATGGTTGGTATACTACTTGAAAACTTGAAACCGAAATGTCCAAAAACCAAATTTATTTATTTCAAACATGTCATTAAAAGTCGTCAATTGTAACAAAAATTAAATCACTTTTCTCATTTTTGTATGTTCAATTATTTTCAAAATGCTTTAGGCAAATTCATTTTCATCTTTTCTACTTTTAACTCTTCTTTGGTTTATATACTTCAACTGACTCATTTTCTATATAGGTAGGTAATAAAATAATTTTAATTACAAACAAAAAGTTTCAAAAATACGAGAAAAACTCAAGGTAATTTTTAAAAGCGTTGTTAACAAATAAACGAATTTTACAATTTATTGCTTATTAAAATATACAAAATACTAACTTATAACCTATCTTTTTTATATATTTACAAGTCACAAACTACGCATTTCCAACGTGGATATTGTCACGAAAAAAGCATTTTCTGACAAAACAATACAGTTAATTTAAAATTGGTGTACAACCTTCCGTGGGTACAGAATAATTGTTTAATTAAATTCGTCCCATATAATCTCATGTACTTTAATTATATCTTTATTTGTATTTTAAACTTTGTATATACGCCCATTAGCTAAAACCTCCACATGACGTTTCAAGGAAGAATTTAGGATGCAATTATTTAGGTTTGCTTAAACTTGGTTTCGTGTCAAACTTGTAGCTGAAAGCTGATATTGAAATATATCTTGTCTATTCATGAACACCAAATAAAAATAACAACATCACACCCCCAATTGCGTAATATTGAATAATTATAGATTTTCCATAAAGTTGTTCAGTCAAAGGCATTCGAATAATTTCAAGCACGTATAAAATAACTAATCAATACCTATAAGCAGCAAACTGGTTATTTTCTGATTTTGTCAAATAATTGCTTAATTTTACTGTTTTCTTGAATTCACAGCAAATTCCAGCTATGTAAGTAATTTTTTGTTAACGAACAAAAATGTATATATTTGTTCACTACGTATCCACATTCTTTCAAAAGAATTTGTCATTAGTTTTGAGTAGGTGAAAGAATTTTTGTGCTATTCATTTCGTACAGGTGTCAGATTGCAAGATGCTTGTTTTACACCCAAATGCATTGTCAGTAGCGTTTATAACTGCTTTCACTTTAATAAAAAACTAATCAATACCTATAAGCAGCAAACTGGTTATTTTCTGATTTTGTCAAATAATTGCTTAATTTTACTGTTTTCTTGAATTCACAGCAAATTACAGCTATGTAAGTAATTTTTTTGTTAACGAACAAAAATGTATATATTTGTTCACTACGTATCCACATTCAAAAGAATTTGTCATTAGTTTTGAGTAGGTGAAAGAATTAAATTTGTGCTATTCATTTCGTACAGGTGTCAGATTGCAAGATGCTTGTTTTACACCCAAATGCATTGTCAGTAGCGTTTATAACTGCTTTCACTTTAATAAATACTCTATCTGCAGCATCTATTCACGATTTTTACATTCTCTCAGACTCTTTTGCAAATAATCTTTTATCCCTTCAATTTAAAGATTGCAAATTTGTTCATATTACTCCAACATTTTCATTCGAATCAAATCATTATTCCCAAAAGTCGGCTGGAAATTTTCAGCTTACATTTTTTAGAAACCAATCGTACAGTCGTGTTAGTATGCAGGATGTCTACAAATTCACCACATCAAATTGTGCTCTTGCTGTGATATTTATTCCAGAGATGTATACTTTTTCTTTATCTGATTTATCTANAGTCGGCTGGAAATTTTCAGCTTACATTTTTTAGAAACCAATCGTACAGTCGTGTTAGTATGCAGGATGTCTACAAATTCACCACATCAAATTGTGCTCTTGCTGTGATATTTATTCCAGGGGTGTATACTTTTTCTTTATCTGATTTATCTACCTGGCTTTTTGAAACAACTACACCTCCTATTGCTCCTTTGATTCGAAAAGACGAAGACCATTTTGTTTTTGTATGTCCTTACTCGTCTACATGTGATGAAATAATGTTGTCTCCTCGGTACGGTAATAAAATTAAGTACAAACTTTCCGTTAGTTCAACACAAGGATCGGAAGAACCACAGGTGAAAACAGTGAACTTGTTTGGTGGGAAGGATGGACTTCCAGCTTTGGTGCTACATAGCCTCCGTTCTACTCCTCTGTTTCCTGACACAACTCGTAATTTTAACGGAAAAATGTTTCGTGTTTCTAATCCCCGAACAAAGACTTACTTTGACGCAAGTTATGAATCCGACGGTAACATCATTAAAACGCGGGGTCTCTACAAAATGTGGCTGGATGAAATGATGATTAAGTTTAATTTTACCTGTCACGTATTTGAGTCCAGTTTATCTGGTGGGTCGGGTAAGCAGCTTCCAAACGGAACATGGCGTGGCACAGTGAGTTATTATGACTAATACGAGAAATGCTGAACTTTTCTTTTTTACTCAAAAATATGTAAAAATCATTCATTAATTAGGTTGGTGACGTAATAGACGGGTCCGCTGACATGGGTGCCTTTGTCGGGCATACTTTTCCCAGACCTGGCATTATTGGTTACTCCACAACGATTACTTATGAGTGGATGTTTTTTATTACCCACAAGCCAAAAGCATACTACACAAGTTCTGCCATATTTCGTCCTTTGTCTTTCATACTTTGGATTGGATTTATCATTTCTCTTGTGTTCATGTCAAGTGCGTTTAAACTGCTTTTAAATAATGAATGGACATTAGAATCCTTGATAAACTTTATTTATACTAGTTTCATGGAGCAGAATGCTGATTACTACATCGAGTTAAACAAAACATCTGTCAGGATTCTTGTCACATTTTGGCTACTGTTTTCATTAATATTCAGTACAGCATATAGGGGAAAGCTAGTGTCATTAATTGCAATTTCCCATGTCTAGTTGGGTTCCTCTAACTTATGAGGATTTGGCTTATTCTGATTTTCGAATTGGATTGCACGTCGTTGGTAAAGGAGGTGCAGCAGATTCTATATTTGCTTCTAGCAGTAATCCAGTATTTCGAACATTAAATAGTAAAATGGAGTTTTATTCAAGTCCAACGGAATGTATGCGGGAAACTCTTACCACGGATATTGCATATGTTCTGTGGAAATGCCATTTCGAGTATGGACTTCATGATGGGTTCACTGATAAATTTGGAAGGAGTCCATTTCACACGGCATCTCAGACAACATATTTTCTTCATGATGGTTTTGTATGCAGGAAAAACAAAAGTTCAATTAACACAGGTTTACAGTAAAGATAATGATTCATATTTTATTTCAATTTTAGATTTGGGAATCAAGAGCAGTATTCCATCAGCACATTGACCGTGTAGGTTAGTCATTCTTGGAAATGGTTATTATATCTGATCACAAAGTTGTGATGAAAATGAGGTTTGATCGTGAGAAGGCTGAAAGGGCTAATAAAACTATGAAAGGTAGTATTGATGACAACAAAATAGTCATGAAAGATGGTGAAGGCCCTACTAAACTCAAACTAGTGCAGTTTAAAGGTTTATTCGTACTCTTCTTTTGTGGGATTATTTTGAGTCTCGGCTGCTATGCGTATGAGAGTTGGATAATGAAAAGAAAATTTCTCATTTTTGCAGGCAACACTGCAGCTAATCGAAATAGATAAAATGATGATTCGCGGACAAACATATGTGGTGAATTCATGAGTTAATCATTATAGGTAGTCTTTAATTCTCCTGTATGTCCTTAAATTTAAAACATCTCAATAGATGGAAATAAAGATAAAAGCGCCGGTGTACTCGACATCTAAAACTATGAAAGGTAGTATTGATGACAACAAAATAGTCATGAAAGATGGTGAAGGCCCTACTAAATTCAAACTAGTGCAGTTTAAAAGTTTATTCGTACTCTTCTTTTGTGGGATTATCTTGAGTCTCGGCTGCTTGCTATGCGTATGAGAGTTGGATAATGAAAAGAAAATTTCTCATTTTTGCAGGCAACACTGCAGCTAATCAAAATAGATAAAATGATGATTCACGGACAAACATATGTGGTGAATTCATGAGTTAATCATTATAGGTAGTCACTAATTCTCCTGTATGTCCTTAAATTTAAAACATCTCAATAGATGGAAATAAAGATAAAAGCGCCGGTGTACTCGACATCTTATGGTAAACGATAGTAATAGCAAATGTCAAATGTAAGCAATAAATTTTACACTAATACACCTATCGTCTCAACAAACTCAAACGAATAAATAATTTTTCGAATCCAACTAACAAGGTGAATATTGGTGATAGGAATAGCAATTAGAGAGAAATTTAAGGCAGCTAGAGAAATAATGAGATAGAACGTTACTAGCCCACTAGTTTACTTTTCTTTACTGCCATCAAGACTGCTAAATATAATGTCCACACTCCATATGTGCACCTTCTATTTCATCCTTTTTAAAATTCTTTTTGACGATTTGCATTTCAATGGTTTGCAGATTAATGAGCCATATACATGAATTCTTTACAAGATTGTGTAGAGAAAATGTTTTCTCCAAACAATCCTGTTCGAGAAAGTGTAAACACAAGTGTCATGTCAAAATTAAGTAAAAGCATTCTAACAACATGATGC
>JAHZMT010000078.1:0-10330 GCA_027743785.1 Sinhomidia bicolor
CATCTAATAAAAAGAAGCGAGTCAGTCAAGTCAGTGTAAATGCGAAGTCTTTTTTAACATTTTGTGATAAAAGACCCAAGTATGAGGAAAGCCATTTTTATCCCGATTTCGGTCTCCCATTATTCACTTTTAAACATGATTTTCGGGAACCAATCAGGATGAGCTGTTGAAAATAATTATCGCCTCAACTCTAGACCCACGCCAGTGGACTATTGTTGAATATCAATTTTTTGATTATTCATGCTCATATTCACGCTTGAATAAACATTGTTGAAAAGCTTTTTATCCGATTCCATACGTGAACACGATCAACAGTATAGAGCAGATTAACGAGCATGCATGTGTGCAGTGTGCAATGCTCTAGTAGGGTGTCAGTTTTGTTGACCCATCTCATCTCAACACAAAAGAGTCTTTTCATTCTTGCCATTTATTCCCTCTGCTACTTTCACAATTCCATTTTGGTTATTTTTTTCGTGCATACGTAAGAGGGCTTCTCTAAGGGTTTGTTACAATGGGCTCCCTACGGACAAAAGAGCCGGTTGAATATGGAAAACGAGTAGGCATCCATCATGGTTCAAAGTATTATTGAAGGGATGCGGATGTTTTTCAATTACAAAACAATAGTTACGAATATATATCTATATGGTATAGCATGTAATCTGTAAAAAATATTATTTGAAAATATGTGTAGGTAATATTAAACTAAACGATCGGACTAAACGAAAATGGCCGACATAAAGTAAAGTTTTACTACATGTGAATATTTTATAAACAGACAATTTTACCAAACCGTAAAGTGTTTTATAGATAGATAGGTGAATGCGTAATTATCAATTGTGATCTTGAACGAAAAAATCAGCAATTTATTTTAATGGGGTATTGTGATCTTATGTAGACAAATGCAACTTTAAGGAAATGTAATTTGTTAGGTACGCAGACTTGAAAATGACTATTAATTATTGCATCTCAAGTGTACTGTATGTATTTCTTTTATTTAAAGAATGCTTGCTATTTATTAAACAAAAATGAATATGAAACATATTTTTCTATAAATTATTACTATTCTTTTTATAAAGGCATGCTCAATTGTTGTTGGCAGTTTGATCAACAAGAAATAAACCATCCTCTGTGTAGGTAGATGTTTTGTATCGCAAATTGGTTGCATCAAATTCACATTATGATTTGAAAGCATTTTGCCGTTACAGTGATTCATGTAAATTTACATGTTTTTAAAAAGGGTTATGATGAAGCCATAAATGTTACATACCTAAACCGAGTGAGCAACACACATACTTAAGCAATGTCAGAATTCTTGTATGTATCTCTTTTTGTAAGGAGTACCAAATGCGAGCGGAAAGTTGACAGAATAACCTGTCTTTCCTTTTACCTTTTCGACATTGACAATCAAAATGCCAAGACAAGTTGAACAAGACAAGAGGAACGGAACAAGTAAGTTTTTTAGTGCATTTTAATGTTTCTGACAACTGCGGCTCGTGAAAGATTTTCTGTGTGGTTTAATTTGATAAGTGGGTAACCGATACTGACTGTGCTATTACTTGAAAACATTATACTCTTATAGAAAAGCTAATAGCTAATAAATACATCTTACAGGCATAAATATGAATGCATATTCTTACAAAAGCATTTTTTTATTATAAAGGACGTACCCCAATGTTACATGTTTGGTAAACGGTACAAGATGTTTTCAATGTGCTAATACGACAATTACATTCTCACTGGTTTCAAGAGAAATTGCGGTATGCAAAACATTTTCGTGCATGTTGTTTTTGTTTGGTCTAGAATATTAGATACACGTCATAATTTCGTTTTGATAACTGATTAGTTCCGACAAATACAACTTAGAGTTTTAATTTCCTAACAAATTCAAACAACTCAATTCAAGAAATCTTTAATAAAGAAATTTCAAAAATTTGTTTAAAATCCTTGAATTAATGTTTCTTGCAATATGCTTACAATGAAGTTCATGCCAGTAGTGCTACTGTTACGTAAATAGAAATTTCAATAGTAAAGCCCTGTACTTTTATGTTGTATTTTGCTAAGATTTTTATGCATCTTCTTGATATATATCTCTGGTATTTGATCAATTTTCTCAGATTTTCTTCGTAATTTCACCCTTTGTTTTTATCTTTGTACCAAATTTCGTTTTGATAACTGATTAGTTCCGACAAATACAACTTAGAGTTTTAATTTCCTAACAAATTCAAACAACTCAATTTAAAAAAGAAATCTTTAATAAAGAAATTTCAAAAATTTGTTTAAAATCCTTGAATTAATATGTTTCTTGCAATATGCTTACAATGAAGTTCATGCCATTAGTGCTACTGTTACGTAAATAGAAATTTCAATAGTAAATTCAATTGTAAAACCCTGTACTTTTATGTTGTATTTTGCTAAGATTTTTATGCATCTTGATATATATCTCTGGTATTTGATCAATTTTCTCAGATTTTCTTCGTAATTTCACCCTTTGTTTTTATCTTTGTACCACGTCCACGTAGGCATACAGTAAGTCTGTTATATCTGATGTAAGAACAAATTCCTAATTCATGACAAACAACTTTACATACGTAAAACAAAAACAGTCGTAATAGCATCCTCTTTGTAGTACACAGTTCAACATATATTCAAAATCCCATCTTGGTTGAGGTAGTCACATTTTGATTGACATTTGGAAGAGATAATCAAAGGATTAAGTTGTCAATTTCACTTGTAAAACCCACGTANCATTTGGAAGAGATAATCAAAGGATTAAGTTGTCAATTTCACTTGTAAAACCCACGTATTACATGAAAATTGAGACAGGTTGCAGGACAAGCAGCAGAAGGGAAGACGCTAGTTTTTTTTAACTTTCTGACAAAATGATCTAATCATAAACAGTAATACATTTAATTAAGAATTTTCACGTGCTGTGTACATATCTCTTTTCATCTTGTTTCAAAGATGACAGCAGCAACTTTGTCGCTTCATCTGAAGAATTTGTATGCGTTATTAATATTAGTAAAAGTTATTCGAAATATGTGACTAGCTTGAAGTTTGTATTTCCTTAAAGTATTTCATATACGTAGCTACAAACTTCTAGCAAGGTTTCTTCAAACCTAACTCAAGCTCCCTGATTTAATTTTTGAAGCATCATTATAAATTATGCATACATTATTTTCCCTGAATAAGTAGTAAATAGGTAGTTTAGTAATTCCAAGTTCATCTTATCTATCACATTTCTTATTTGTGTGTAGCATTATAATTAACGTTTTTCTGGCTACTGTACACAGCATAAAGTAAAAAAAACGAACTACTTGGTTAACTCAACCTGAAATACATCAATATATGTATGCTGTGTATATTTTGTAGGTGCTCTCTCATTTATTCTTTGCTCGCGTAATACATGACAAGAATTATCTTGTCATTTGATCTAAAAGTACAATTCCCTTTTTGCCACTTGACTTGACATTCTTGACAAGTCACTACTGCCGTTGTCGTACTCACCGACAGCTGAATACGAATAAAATTATAACGATGATATGACCACAACGTTGTCTGGTTATGGCTACATTTCTGGATACACTTTTTGTACGAAATAATTACACAACTTGATTATAGTACAGTAGTACGTTTTTTCTCAAATAGTGATACCACCTTTAATAATCAAGATAATGTCCTGGATCATGTGTGGCCTTTTTGTTTCCACTTTTACAAGCTTATCTAAATGTAGTTTAAGTGTAAACCGGTGTGCAATTGTCATATTCGTTTTGTCCGCCTGCTCATCATCGTTTATAAATACGTACACTTTTAGAAAATATTCGTGTCATTAGAGCATACCTGTCAAAAAGTGCAGAGAGAGGAGAGGAGCTAAAATGCTTTAAGTGGTCATGCATTGGAAGCGATAACGATACAACGTATAAATGCCAATGAAGAAGTTAAAAATTCATTTGTGATGAGCAGTGTAAAACAAGTAAAAAACGGAACGGAAACACTTGGACTTTATTCCTTGTTTGGTTTTTTGGTAGGTGGTTTTGTTCTTAGAATTATTATGATAATTATTGTTAAAGCAAAAAATATTAATATTTATGCAAAGGAAATAATACTATGTGAGTAGATACTATGTTAGTACCTGGAACAACGGGTTTAGGAGCACTCCTTTTGACTTGCATCCATTTATACGTTGGATGAGAAGATCCATTGGCACCCGCACCACCAGCAGCAGATCCATTGTGCTGCTGTTGTTGATGATGTTGAGATTGTTGTTGTGAGTGGGGGTGAATTGAATGATGTTGAATTTGGGCTAACGGGTTCTGATGAGGAAGTTGGTGATGATGGTGAATTGCCATGTTTCCATTAAATAGCTGTGTCTGACTTGCTGTGAGATGATGTTGATGATGACTGAAAGGATGATGTGGGGTTGAAGGCGCAATGCTTCCAGGAAGTTGATGACTATACGAATGAGGATGGTTTACATGCAATGTTTGCAGGTGATGATGTGGATGATTTACAAAATGATGAGAATGATGAGAGGGAATTCCACTAGTTTGTCCAGGAACTACCACCGGGGGACTCATACCATGAGGAGGATGCTGATGGCTTCCTCCAGCGTATTGTGAAGAGGAGTAATGTGAATGATGTTGGAGATTCGCCCCGGGACTAGGACTGTCCCCTAGAGGACTGCTGCTGGATGAAGGGTTTCCAGTCGGATCTATTCCATTGGTATCAACCGACACTCTTCCGTACTGTGTGTGTGAGGTGTGATGATGGGAATGATAAACCGACTGTTGTTGATTTAAAGGACTTGAATTACTGGGTGTATTACTGGCATTAGGACTACCTGAGTTTGAGGTTGTTGTAGGTACAGAGGATGATGTAGCGGAGACAGCTGCAAGGAGACACGAACTTTGACCATTCCCTAAAATTGCTGTGGATTCAGTCGATGAGGGTGTAATTGAATTGGCTACACTACTAACGGAGGAACGATTGTTAGTAGATACTGCTGTGGGTGAGTTGGAAAGTGTGTACTGAGAAAGTTCACAGAGATCAGAAGTTGAACGAGACAAGTGAAAGTCTTGCGTCGCCCCAGAAGCTGAAGCAACAGCAGCAGATAGTGGAAACTGTTGAAGATGAGGGTGGTGATGAGTAGAGGGGTGGTGGTGTTGATGATGCTGCTGCTGCTGCTGTGTTCCATTTCCATATCCACCACCACCGCCACCACCCGAGTTCCCTGCCGTGTACGCAAGAAGGGAATTTGGTGAAATAGACATTACATGCTCTGGTGGGAGCGTGGGACTAGGACCAATATCATAAGAGTAGACATTGTGGACATTGCCACAACACAAGAGGATGATGAGGTGGGCGATATGCTTGATGAGGGAGGAGAGGAAATCACAGAGTTATTAATATTATTATTATTAGTACCACCACTTGACGAAACTATAACCACTGACACTGGTAAAACACTGTTATTAGAACGGGATCCATTACCACTGTTTCCAAACACGCTAATCCCGTTATGCTGATGTTGATGCGAGATTCCAACACTGCTGTTACAATTGTTACTACTACTGTTAGAAATTGTGGCTGAGGACAAGGTGTCACCGGTGGACACGGTGGAACTTCTTTCACTGCCTGCTTCACTTGAAACTGAGGCACTACCGTTTACTACACTTGAATTCACAGCTCCTCCTGCGTAGCTAGAATAATAATCGGAGATTCCAGTTGAGCCCCCCGCATACAAGTAACCACTATTAGTTCCATTAAGCATACCACCGGAACTGTTTGTAATATCTTCGGGGGTAGTATCGCTCACTAGACCATGACAATATTCCTGCAGCTGTTGTTGCTGTTGTTGTTGATGGTGGTGGTGATGATGCAGGTGAAAGTTGCCACTGCTGCTATTATGCAATGGAAAACTGACAGCGTGTCCATTTGGGAAATTATTCGACGCTATATTTGCAGAGAGCGTGTGTTGAGACAGAAGGTGCGCTGTATTATTAGCTGATGGGGGTAGGGGTGAAGATGAGACGGAGGAGGCTGAAGTTGCTCCTGCTACAGAAGATGAAGAATGATTGCCACTGGCATTTGAAGAAACTGTTGCTACTGCTGCAGTGGCTGGTGATGATGATGATGACGACGATGAAGTAGATGCTGCTGAAACTGTTAAAGCAGCAGCAATACCAGCAACACCACCACTGGTCGGTGCTGCCGAGACTGGTACAACGGTTGAGGCTGCCGCTGCTGCTGCGAGAACTGAAGTGTTATAGTTATCTGTCACTTGGGCTGTCATGCCCCCATTACACAGACCGTAGATCATGTTTGAACTCATAATTTTATTAAATACCACCACCACCTCTACTACTACTACTACTGCCTTCTTGTTCTCTACTAATTAAAATGTCATTAATCAGTCCAACCATTGACTGATGATGACATACCTGTCACAATGTACTTCATGCATAGTAATATCGCTGTATAAAATGCAGCATACAATAATAATATCCAAATGACTTGAAGTGCATTATTACCTAATATTTATTGTTATATTTATATTGTTACTATAATATTTTGTTGTCTTTATAGACATATTAAAACAGCAGCAGCAGCAGCAGTGGCAACAGCGAGATGTCAGAAGCATTTTATAGTAGTCACATTCTTATTTGATTTTATTAAGTGTTCGTTTGCACATTCAGCAAACAAATAAATAATTTATTATAGTCACACCCACAATCATAACATGATATACATAACATTTTTATTACTTTTTACTACAGTGCTCTGCTGCACAGATTTTCCACGCGTAGCTAAGTACATACAGACATGGTAAGCACACGGGATAATATGTTTTATAATCTACTAATCACTTCATCACCAGCGTTGATTTGATTACTACGTAAAATTCAAATCCTTTTTGACTGCACACGCTTTTAATACTTAACTAGATTGTAATCTATTTTATATTATGTCGTGATGAACAAGATGTGTGAAATTTATGTCGTCGTCAGCACACGTAACTTTTAATCTGTCAGTTTTACTGTCACACTTATTTCGTCTCATTAAACACCTCAACCTGTCACTTATGTAGTTAAGTGAGAAATTGAATTTTTAAATTTTGCATTTAAAAATGCAGGTAATTTCGGGAGGAACCAAATTGCTACTCACTCCCAGAAAAAATAAATGATTTTTCAGTTTGCCTTTTTCCTTTTAAACAATCACTTTTACTTTTACTGCCCATTCTCTTTTTTACAAACTGCATGAGCCAAGATTTACAATACAAATGCGACCCACATGCATATTCCATCCAGCTCAACAAAGTGTACGAGTACAAGAAACTGGAAACTTTTTTTTCTTCATAAGAGCATGTTATTCTGGTGATAAGAGGACAAGGAGTAAATAGCTATCTGAAAAATGAAGGAGGAGGAGACGGATCGCAAATCGTACTCGCTTCTCTGGCATGGTATGTACAAGTGCGGTGCCCTATTGGCATCGAGAATCGGAAAGGAATGAGGATGACGATGTGACGGTAAAAATCAAGGAAGAAAGAGCACAAACCTCACGAAACCACCACAATATTATTGAGCCAGGCTGAAACTCACTCCCGTGCATACTCACTACTTTGTATTCATTCAGTTATGTATATTATGTTTCATATAAACTGGTGTGCCATGTATGGAATGGTATTGTTGAAGAGCAGCGGTTTGTATTACTAGTAGTAGCTAGCTAGCAGCAGCAGGGAAAGTTGTGGCAGGAGTAGAAAGCAAAAAAAGGAGAATAGTAGTGGTGGGAGAAGCACATACGATTTAAGGAGAATTCACAATGAACAGCTAAAGTCAGTCAAGCACAAGAGACTTCCGTCCTCCCTTCCGTCCTATTCCTCGTCACCGCAATAATATCTATCTTTATATTGTGTGTCATATACACATATGCATTCATGACTAGATTTTTATATGTGGTAGTCATGCATAGGTAATGTTGTATGTTTTTCATATATAAAGGAAAAGGAAAAAAACTAGCTTGCTCAAGCCACTGCACTGCATACACGGTTATACATATATGAAAGAATAACATATAATTATTTTTTGTGGATGTATCTTTGTATTCTTACGATGATACACAAGCATGAGAAAAAAATGCACAAAAGTGAATGTAGAAAAGTAGTGCTTTGAGTATAGCTGATAGTTGAAAATAGCAAATTTTCAACGATTGTTAGTAAAATTGTAGTTTTTTCATGTATTGATATTGATAAAGCATACGCATAGGTAATGTTACGGAGTTATTGATAAGCAAAAAATTCTTTTATAAATAAATATGAAAATATTGTTTACAATAAATACATTATAACTGTGGTAAAATTAATCTAGAATTCCTTAATTTTTCGGAAAAAGTTTTAAAGTTTTCTCTTGGTAGAAAAAGAGAAATGAGGTTTATATCAATAGATATTATATTATATTATATTTACTCTATGGTTTATATCAGCTCTGAATTGAACATTTACGGCATCATAAAGTATCTTTAGATTATTTATAAAAATACTTTCTAAACCCTTTATTCTCATTTTTGGTTAAGTACATATCTGAAACTAGACGAGCAAAAAGAACAAGCTCCCCCAGACCTACCGTGCGACCATGCTTCAAACAATCTTGACTATATCACATATTAAGATCATGCGTAAATTTGCCAATTTTAAGACTTAATTTAATCAGTGCTCTAAATATACGATTTTTTTGACTGAGCTTTGCTTTGCATCATAATTCGAATACAGTACATTGAATTGAAGTCTTATAACTTATAATAGATGAAATGGTGTCGTCGGACAGACGTAGTCCAAAGTTCTTAAAGTATTTTCCAAAGTAGACTACTTGCGTTTGTCATGAGGATACTACTCTGGGACGAGAAAAAGAAGAAAAAGTTGGGTAACAGCAAGCAAGCAAGCATACACTGTGGTTGGTATAAAGCGCAGTGGTAAACTGAAAATGCAGAGATACGTGGTGATTTTGTTGCTTTGCTAGTAGTAAGCATGCTGTGTTGTGGATTTTGTGTGCTCCACCTTCACCACTCAAAGAGCCTATCTGCTCAAGAGGCACGCTAGGATAAACCCCAATAGAATGCTCAGTTCTTACACAAAAAAAGTTCTTGCTACTGCTGAAATATATATATATATTATTGACTGACGTAATATAAAAAAATACAATTTTTTTCTCCAAGAGAAATTTGGGAGCTCTGGAAAAAAAGTAGTCTATAAAGAAAAAAAACGGCATATATAATACGGAGAAAGAGAGGAAGGAATGCTGCATGTAATGCATACATTTTAGTGTTATCATTTTTATCAAAAGGACAAGGCAAAAAATAATAATAATTTCAAGCCTTTTCGTGAGTGAGCATGTCAAAAGTGTTTTATAATGCTTACCTGTACTTCTACTACTACTATATACTACTCACAAAAATAAAACACTTGACTGACTGGACTCAAACTCTTTTGATGTTCAAGTGGAAGAACGTGGAGATAAGAAATGTCGTGTTGTTTCGTGATTGTATTGAAATCTTATTTCGTGTTTTCATCAGCAGTAGTAGTATAAACATATTTTCACTATAAATTCTACAATATTTACATTTATAATATATTTTTTTGTAATTTAACCACTAGGTGAGATTAATATAATAATACATATATCGTATGATCTCAAGCTGTACACTTTAAGTGGGTAATAATACGTAAGTATGAAATGAAATGTGTGACACACGTCGTGTTGTGGTGACGAAAGCATTTTTTTGTTTTGAAAGTAGACATACATAATAACACTTTTTTAATCAGTGTTTTGGAGATTTAAAACAAAAGAAAAAATGCACTGATTGTAAAAGGGGGAAGAAGGAGGGATACACAGGCATACATTCATTTTTATTCGGAGAGAATATGATTTGGCCACGTACACTTTCAGCTACACTTGCTTATCTAAAACATCATAGCTTATCAGACTGGGCTTTTACTGCATTAGTGGTGCATACATATTTTTTTTGAAATTATCAACTACTGGTCGTCGTCGTCGTCGTCGTCGGTACTTGTAAATGGAACAAGTGAGATAACTGCTCTCTGCTTCTAAACAATTCTTATCTTTACAAATACAAGTGAGAGACGCAAGTGTAGAAAAAATTAACATAATTCATGCAACCTTCCCTGTTTTCAATTTTTTTCAACGTTTTTGCTCGCTATCAAGCTTGATAAGCAATATTTGAGATGGTAAACTTTCAAGAAGGATATGATGCTGTATGAGTACGAGAGCGAGTACATCATCTCATTATGTCATGCACTTAATAATTACCTATGTATAAAAAA